>VDFB02086635.1:0-15580 GCA_007258455.2 Sequoia sempervirens | reverse complement strand
GTATGTAAATGAAAGAAGGAAGGAGCTAATCTCTCTTGGGAAACATAATCCTAAAGGTTTTTGGAGGGAACTGCAGCAAAAGAAAAAGAAGTTGGAAAACAATATTACGAATGTCCAATGGTTAGAGTATGCTAGACACCTCTACGAGTGGGTCAACGAGAAAAACTACCCTCCTGTTGTTAACACATCAATGGAACTAATCATTGTGGATGATATTAAACAAGAAATAAAGAACTTAGCAAGTGGTAAAGCACAGGACATAGATGGGTTACAGGCTGAATTTTTAAAATGGGGGATTGAAACTCTTGCCCCACATAAAAAGAATTTTCAATAATGTCAATCCAGAAGGTTTTCCTATGGAGTGGACTACCAGTGTGGTCATCCCTTTATTTAAAAGTGGTGATATCAATAATCCATCTAACTACCGCACGATTATGGTATCTTTGGCAAGCTCTTTGGGAGCATGATTGAACGTAGGATCAACAACTAGGCAAAAAATGAAGGCAAAAGGGCAAAGGGGTAGGCAGGCTTTAGGTCCAGGCACTCTACCATTGATCATTGCATCACCCTTAAACACTTGATTGAGAAAATTTGGGACACTCAGGGTGAGGAAGCTCATTGTTGTTTTGTAGACTTTAAGAAAGCTTTCGACACGGTACCTAGGGACAAACTATGGAATAGAATGGAAGAATTAGGCATTCCAAATGTGTATAGAGTTGTTGTTCACAAGTTGTACGGGAAGGTTAGAGCTAAAATCAGAACAAGTGAACGTATGTCAGAATGTTTTGGCAGCGACATTGGAGTTAAGCAGGGCTGCCCTTTATCTCCCGCAGTTTTTGGGCTATACATTGATAAGTTGGAAGCTTGGTTAAGCAAGGCAGATGGGGATTGTATTCAATTGGCAGGTTACGTGGTGAAATTACTTCTATATGCTGACGATCTTATTTTAATTTCAAAAACAGCTCATGGGTTAAGAGAACATTTGAAAGCTCTAGAACACTTTTGTCAGGAAGTTGGGATGCAAGTGAACACCACCAAAACCAAAATCATGATTTTCTCATTGAATAGAAAAGATAAACAGCATACCTTTCTTTTTGAAGGCAGCCCACTTGATATAGTGAAAGAATACAAATATCTTGGGATTGACTTTCACTATAAGCTCAATTGGGAGACTTGTAGAACGAAAAGGATACAGGGAGGTTGGAAAGCCTCTTACCTACTTCAAAATAGGTGTAGAAAAGCCGAACTTTGGAATTGGAAAACCAAGAAAACCCTATTTGGTTTACTTGTCACATTGGTTGTACTTTATGGGTGTGAAGTGTGGGGAAGCAATATGTCAAAGTACAATTGGAGATAAATAGAAAGAATCCAGAAACACCTTATAACAAGCAATCTCAAAGTTAAAGCCACAGCGCCATATGAAATTCTCGAGGCTAAAGCGGAGACTTTTTCTTTGGAAGCATCGGTGATAACCCGTTTGATAAATTATCTAAAGAAGGTTGAAAATATGGATAACCACCAATGGCCCAAAACGGTTATGAAGGAGGCACTAGATCGTAGAAAGAAAACTTGGATGAAGCAGAAAAAGTGGTTGAACAAGTGGGACATCAAATAACAAGAGTGTTCTAGCACCAATAGTGAAATAAAATACTATGTGAGGGAAAAATTTAGGACTGCCGTGTAGTCAAAACAGATTAGGCGAAAAAAAACATACTACATCAAAGAGTTTAACCCGACAAAGGATCATGGTGAAAAAACTTATTTGGGTGCAGCTATTAAAGGGAAAGTGAGGCTGTTAGTTGCACAATTGAGGATGGGATCGCACCATCTTAGGTGTGAAACTAGTAGGTGGAAGATACCTAAGGAAACTTGGGAAGAAAGAACTTGCATATTCTACAATAAGGGGGCGATGGAGACGAAATGGCACTTCATTATGGAATGCACAGCTTATAAAGATATCCATAATCAGCACGAAAATAGTTTGGATGTGGACAATATGCAGCAGTTATTTGAGGAGGATAAGATCAACCAAACAGCCAGCCTTCTAGTCAAAATTAATGGCAGGAGATCTCACTTGGAAAAAAGCATGAAGACAAATTAAGTTTGTTTGTCTCGGTCCCATAAATTGTTTAGTCTCATGGATGTCATTCAAATCTTTCATTCATTTATGAAAAATGGAAATGACAGAAATTGGCAATTCTTTAATCTTTTTTCCTGAAAATGAGGATCGGACAACTCTTTGATAGAAACTTTAAGCAGGTAGACAAAAGGAAGGACTGGAAATTTCCCACATTTGTCCTGTTTTGTATAAAAGTATTTCATTAGAGCCTGCAAATGATCCAATTTTCTTAAAAAACCGGAAGCTATAAATTATTAAATACTGTCTTCTAAAAATTGTACACAGGCCTCAAGATTTTTAAAGCATGGAACCACTTTGGCTGCAAATTACAGATATGTTGCGGCATATGCTGATAAAATTAAGGCGCCTCCATCCGAGCCATAAACTCGAAGCAAAGAAGCCGCTCGCAGAGAAAACAATCCACACGTGGGAACAAGTAGAATAGTAGGAATGCCACCCAACATGCTTAGGGGAGGTCCAGGGTTCGAATTCTAATCGGTCCAAATAAAACAACACAACCAAAAAAACAAGAAAAATTCAAAACCTCAATGACAATTACTAACCACTGTCATGTGCCGTGATCAATCGAGACAGTTAAATATTCATCAGAATCCAAAAATGAAGATGAAAAAACAAAGAAAACTTTTCTCTCTTAGAACTAGGGTTATAGGGAGCTTCTTTCTTTTTTGTTTTCTTTAATTTCTACACGGGCATCAATGATAAAATGAATTCCAATTCAGAATTGGAGTGAGTACCTTAGTCCTGGGGACGAAGGAGAAGAAATCATATTCAACAGAACCCTCCTGTCGTTGGCCTTCCCACACCATTTTCGTTTCCGACTTAAAATAATCTACCCGTGCAAATGAAGGCTTCAAATCCTCACATAAATATTATTACTGCGCGGCTGCAGATTTGCCCCCAAAATAGCGCTATAAGAGCACAGAACGCCAAGATTTGGAGGAAACTATGAGAAATGGAAAAAAATCGCCTAAAAACAGACGTAAGAAATAGTGGAAAGTTAATTTCTATGCGTAGGTTGCCTTAGATTCGATTGAATTAGGCGGTGTGTCTAAAAGTAGCGGTGCTGGAATATCCACATACTTATTTATCTCCCGAGTTTTTAGCTTGCTTTGGGCTGAATATCTTTTGCTTTGCGACGCGTAAGAAGAATAATCACACAGATTTAGATTTATCAGTGTATATAAATATTAAGGATATTAGGATGTTGTCATGCAAAAGGGCTGCGGTTCTATGGAGGAACTTTAGGGCTTAAACTAAAAATTGTATTTAATGTGTAAACGGTACAGGTATTGATAGATATTTATAATGAATAAAATTAGGAGACTAATCTCGTCCTAGTTCGTTCCAGGTACCCAAGATACGGGTTGTTGGGCCGCTAAGTTGGGTCACAGGGACACCCCTGTTGTATTAAAAAAAAAAAAATTATGGAGAAATATTATTTTTTGTTGTAATGAAAGTCTTCATATATTATATGGTTAAGCGCTAAAGTATTTTGTTGTCTAAATTGTCTAATAATTTGAGGTTGATATTGCTTGTAGATGATTGTCTTGTTTTCTCTTGAGGAAAAGATGTGCACTATCTTACATGTTAGTATATCACTATTTGTTGAAGGTCAAGGACATATGTAGGTCCTTTAAATGTCATGGTTACAAGATTACAATCTTTGGTTATACATATTGTAAGCCTAAAGTGGTGTGAGAAAACTTTTAGATTGCATTGGTTAAATAATCTTTGTTCTCATATTAAGTACAGAAACATTTTTTAAAACAAAGAGGAGCTCATTATTAGACTGCATTGACTCCTTTGCAATATGTATCAACTATAAGCTTCACCATTTCAAAGTGTTTGTTGTTTACAAATGACATGGATCATAACATTTTGACTTTTTATGTTGATGATCTAATACAGAGCCTTATATTTTTTTAGTACCTTGTAGTTGTTTTACATATGTTTTTAAAAAAATGATAATTTTATACCTAATATACATTTTAAAATGATAAATAATTGATCACCTAATATGTCCATCCAAGTGAGAATTCCACTCTCTTTGAATTAACAAAGGCACTAAATTGTTAAGCCAAATAAATTTCTAAAAATTTAGAACTTCTTCCAAGTCTGTCTCTAAACTCATATACAATAGAGTCAAGCTACATATATTTATGGCCATGACGGAAGATTTAAATGTCTTTGAAGTCATAAAAGATAATAATGATTGTCGATGTATGGACCAACAAGCACAAAAGTATGCTACTATTATATTTCATGGCAGTCATCAACTTTCACAAGTACAAACTATTGTGCCATTTTTCTATTTTTATTTATAAGTTAGTTTGATTAGTATTTTAAATGTGAATTTATAGCAAGTATTTCATTCCATTTTTATCCACTTTCGGAATACTCTAAAGGTGAAAATTTTGAGATGCAGGACTCCCCAGTTGATTGATAAATCGCATCCTTGAGGATTCTTTGATGGGGTATATCAAGGTAATCCTACTCTCTGTGAGGCAGGAAGCATATTATTTTATAATCCTAATCATTATATATCTTTCATAGTTGGATTGGGTAGTGCTACAAATAATTTTACAAAGTTTGTGGCTTTAAAATTCTTGTTGACTTTGGCAAAGGGAAAAAGGATGGATCAAATTCAAGTTTTCAGTGATTTTGAGGTCATCATCAAATGGATAAATGGGATCTATTGGGTTGAAAAATTGATTATTACACCTATAAAAGAATTGATTAATAAGGTGTGACTTTCTTTTATCTATATATCTTTCGCACATGTTTACAAGGAGTACAATATGGAGGCGGATGCTCATTCTAAGGTGGACTAACATTTGGTTGTGGATAGATGGGGACTCATTGAGCACTTGGAGGATTCTTTTGAGCTTTTTATTATCCTCTTTGTGACTAATCAATCATGATTCACTTGTACTCTTTTTTGCTATGGTTTTTTTCACCAGGTTGGGGGCTTTTGTTCCTTCTTATTGGGATGTTCTTTGATCATGGTTATTACTTGGCCACTATTCATTTTCTCCTCACTTTCTTATTGTCTTTCACCATTCTTAGTGTGTTCTTGTTTGCTATCACTTTGATTAGTGGTTGTCTTTATGAGCTTTTTATTTACCTGTGTTGGAATTTTTTGTTGATGAAGCCTATTATTAGGCAGTACCTTCTCTTTATTTTTGGGTTTTCTTGATGGTTCTTTCTGTGCAAAGCTTATTGCAGCTTTTACTTTATGTAATTTCATTTTAATCAATATGAAGTTACAAACTTTTTTCAAGGGAAAAAAAATAGAAAAAATGATTTTTTCTTTGGTTTAGATTTTTTTCTAATAAGATTAAATAAGTGCATTTAAATGTGTATGAAAGAGCCTCATTTGACCTATTTCAAACACACTTTCAAGTTGGGACTAGTGTCAAACTTTTAAATACTTAGAGTAGTTAATTTAATTAATTTAATTATATAGTGAAATATAAGTATACAATAAAATTAAATACATAAAGCACAAATTTAAGGTAGGGAAAACCTTAAGATAAAAAATTAAAATTAAAATTAAAAAAAACTACAAAACATCATTATTAGAAAAACTTATGTATAAATGTTTGTATAATCACATATGAACTTAGGGATAATCCCTTCCTCTGTCCAAATGGTCTCTCAAAGATCCTCTAAAGTGAATATTTTACTATTCATATATCCAAATTCATCTCAATATCAATTTCAAATAGGAATTCCATAAATATAAGGAAATGGGTAGGTATCCCCCATATGGTAAGTTCGCATACCTTTTAATAACATTATATTTAATTAATTAATTAATAATAAATATTAATAGATTTATTGATTAAAGTCTATTTATAGACTTCTAATAACATTATGCTCTAACACTCCCCCTTAATGTTTATCGAGTGCATATGTTGTCAATTTCTTTTATAAAGAAATTTATGAACTTCTTCAGTAATGCAAGGCTTCTTTGATAGACATATAATAGGGATAAAATGCATGCCAAGACACAAATCATGTATTCTAGACTACATGATAGGATTCTTGTCATAATTTAAATCACATATTTTTTAATGATCATGCTTATAAAGAAATCTTAAATAAAATTATTGAAGCTCGTGTCTCCTCAAAAGAGCTTCCCCTAGGTTCATTACATAATGCCCTTAGGACTTATGTACAATAAAATATTTTACAAGTGAAAGAAATAAAGAAGAGATTACATAATGTTCATAGGTCTCATATATGAAATGTTAGTTGACCATTGGAATGTGACATTGTGGTGCACACTCTCCCAAAAGGATAACTCCTTGAGAAGAAACATTATTATGAATTTAGAGAATTTGGCATTGCATTGATGTTTTATAAAAAGAAATGTCATTTGATCACCAATTTAATAGAACTAGAAGTAATATCACCATTGAGAACTTTTTCTCATATGAAGTGCACATGAACTTCAATGTGCTTTGTTATTTGATGTTGAATATGATTTTGGCAAGAGCAATATAACTTTGGCTATCACATAGTAAATTTGTACTTTCATTAGTACATATATGAAGCTCATCCAATAATATTTTGAGCCACATGGATTCTTTTGTTGCTTTTGTTGCACTTCTACATCAACCTTTGTGGATGAAAGAGCCACAATAGGTTGATTTTTACTAAATTTAAATATATAACTAAAAGTAGATTTATTATCAAGAAACACTGTTATAGGCAATATCACACCAACTGGATATAAATTTATATTTTTGATGTATGAATAATACAGACCATAATTAATATATATCTAAATACTTTAACATCATTTTATCATATCTTAATTATCCACATATATATCTCCCATGAATCTAGATGCAATACATGTTGCATACATAATATTAGGTTTAGACATAGTAAGGTAAATTAGACTTCCCACTAATTGTCTATGTAAATTAGGATTGTTTATTTAATGTGGAGGTTTAGAAGAATGCTAATAATTTATAGACAATCATGTTGAAATGTTGAGACAAATATTGTGTGTATCTTACTTGAAATACCACAATAGTTCATAATGGTATTAAATTACAGTCATTCTTAAGAAATTATCGTGGTTTTAAATATTTGATTTATCTTGTTTTGTAGTTGTGTAATAAACCAACAAGACTACTCATAATAAGCAAGTTGTGCATATATAATATAACTATAATGATTTAATCATCTTCATTTTAACAAAGTCATTATTATTAGAGTAGAAAATGGAGAATCCAAGAGATTGAAATAATCCATTAACATTTTCATACCAACCTCTAAGAGCTTGTTTAAGACCATACAAACATTTTTAAGCTCACTTTGAACATATGATTCTTCATTTATTTGTTCAAAAGAAAATTGGTTGAGACATATAGATTTTCTCTAGAAGATCATCAACATCCATCTAGTGTCATCCATCTAGTGTATCTCCCAAGCATTATGAGTAGCAAGAGCAAGAAGCATTATGATGTTATTGATTTTTGCAATTGGGGCAAAGGTTTTATTGTAATATTGTACTTTGTCACTAAGTAAATTCTCTAGTGACTAATAACAATTAAGAATATTTATTTTAGGAGGATGAAAAATATCATGTGTCTTATTTTTAATTAGTCTTGTACTCTAATTTCATAGAAGCCCTTCATATCTCATTAATACATACTAGAAATTGCACCTTGGTGTGCAATGTGTACGTCGAAGAGGTGTGGAAGGTCAATTAGGGAAAATTTTGGTCTATTGATAGAGAGATAAAGATGGAGATAAATAAAGAGATAGAGAGAGATATAGGAAGAGGGAGAGATAAAGAGATATAGACAAATATAGATGGTTAGGTAAATGGAGAGAGATAGGTAGAGGAGAGAGATAGAGAGAAGAGGGGGAGAGACGGAGAGAGATAAGAGGGGGGAGAGGGAGAGGGAGAGGGAGAGGGAGAGAGGGAGATATATAGAGCAAGAGAGATGGAGGGAGAGATGGGGTGAATGAGAAAGAGAGATGGAGTGATATTGATATGGGGAGATATAGAGAGATAGAAAGAGATAGGGAGATAAAGGTAGAGAGATATGGATATAAAGAGATAGAGAGAGAAGCAAGAGAGATAAGAGAGATGAAGTGAATAAGAGAGAGAGAGAGAGAGAATGAGATATAGATAGACAGGGGGGGAGAGATCGGAAGATAGAGATAGAGGGAGTGCAAGTGAGAGAAAGAGGGTGATAGAGATGAGTAATAGAAAGGTATACAGTGAGGGAGAGAGAGATAGGGAGGGAGAAACAAGGAGTGTGTGTGTATGAGTTAGAGAGAGAGAGAGATAAAGAGGGAGATAGATATATAAATATATAGTGAGGGAGGGAACAGAGGGAGAGAAATACATAGAGGAGAGAGGAGAAGTAGAGAGATATAAAAAGAGGGAGTGATAGTGATAGAGGGAGAGATAGGGATAGAAAGAGGGAGATATAGGGATAGAAATAAGGAGAGATAGATATAACTTGGGAAAGATAGAGGGGGTGTGTGTATGAGAGAGAGAGATAAATAAATAGAGAGGCAGATATGGAATGAGAGAGGAAGAGGGATATGGATAAATATAGATAGAAAGAGGGAGAAAATGAGAGGAGGAGACAGAGAAATAGAAATATAAAGATATAAGAAGTGGTATACAAAGAGAGGTAGAGAGAGGGATAAAGAGATACAGTATGAGAGATGGAGGGAGAGATGGAGTCAATAAGAGAGAGAGAGAGAGATAAAGATAATTAGATACATGGAGAGAGAGGGATAGATGGGAAGATAGAGATAGAAGGGACAAGATTCAAAGATAGACGATGATAGAGACAAGGTGTTTTCACAATAGTGTGTCCCACTTTGAAGACATCCTAATTTTTTCTTGAAATCACAAATTTTTTAAAATATTTAATGATTTAAGCCTTGAGGGGTTCCATCTAAATGGTTTTAATTGAAGAGAGTGTAATATCGCAAAATTGCACCTAGGGGCAATTCCATATTTTGACATTTATGCCTAGCATTTATGATGCCTTGAGATATTAATGACAAAATCCCATGGGTCAAAATTTTGTGATTCTAATTCCATGTGGACAAGTGGTTGAGCAACAGAAGCTTGGCGACACATTTTATGAGAATACAAGCTTTGGATGAATGCACGGTGCATAGACGTCTACGCAACACACTAACGTCCTGTCTGTTTCCCAAGTTTAAAACGCAAAATCTGGAAGGTTAACCCTTGAGACACGTGTCCTGGTAGTAACACTTTGAAAAGTAACGGCTCTTTGTCACCCTTGCAAGCATTAAAACCTCTTTTTACCTCTCATTTGAGGGTTGGAAGACATCACACTAGCTCTCCACTTGCTCCAACTTTGAGATCTCATCTTTGATAGTAGTGCACTCACAGGCGAAGCCATGCTGGACTGAGGTCCTCCCAGCAACAACAACTCTCAAGCAAGCACTCAACGGTGCATTCATGTGCTCCGAAGAGGGCCTTGGCCTGTGGGTAACACTCTCTCTTTCTCTCTCCCTTTCACTTTCCTTTCATACTCGTTTGTTTACTATATCATGGTGTGGGTTCTACTCCTAAGTGGGTATTCCTTTCACCACATGCTTATCATGGCGCAAGTTCTACTCCTAAGCAGTTTTTGCTTTCACCACACGCTTTGTTTACTTTTTAGCATTCTTTTCTAACTTGGTTGTTTGTGGAGGTGGGAACACCAAAGTGGGGTCTAACTAAGGCAAGCCCCTACATAGCCACCCAACAACTTTCTCCTTGGTCTTTTGTGTGTAGATCACAAAAAGGAGCTTGAAGTGAAGACTCAAACATCTAGAGAAAGGTAAGCTTTCCCCAAGCATCCTTGTGTTCATTTTAGTTTTCGGTTTCCTAATTAGTTAGATAGTCCCGTACGGACTACTCTTGAGTTTGGAAGTAGGATTTGTTTATGTTCGTTGAGTTCATGACTTCTCTATTGCTAAGGACGCCAGTGCATCTTTTAGACAACAACATGCCGTGTTGGCGTCCTAGAACTGCGTTGACATCTTTTGGTTGAGAGCTCCCTCTTTTGAGACAGGAATCCTTTGGTTTGGCTCTTTCAGGATCTTTGATAGTTTTTCTCAAAGCATAATTGATTTTTAGTTCTTTATTGTTTTGTTAATCTATTATTCTAAGGTGTATAAGGGCAGTTCGTTCCCTAGTGATCTCTTGAGAAAGGAGAGACCCGTGTGCAGCAAATCCCTCTTATATCACATTTTGGTGAACCTGACATGAACGTCGAAACTTTATTCACGATATTGCACGTTCATGATAATGGCTTTTTCTAAGGAAGATTTTGATATGTTGAAGGATGCTCTAGATGACTTCTTAGAAGCACTCTCCCCTATCTGTCAATCTCCCAAACAAGTCTCCTCTCGACAGGTTGAGGGATTAGTAAATGTGGTGGTGGTCTCGGTGGCTGCTTCGAGCCCTAAGAAACTCGTCATCTACGTGACCCCGACCGACCCTTTCGTCTATGGGATTTCATGTCGTAGCGATTCACCAAACTTATACTCGAGGTTCGTGAAAGCTACAGACTCTACATCTTATAATGTTGTCAAACACACATATCCTACAAGGAGTAATAAACAAAATCTGAATCAACAATTGTCTATCCCTACTTCTTTACCACCTTCTCAACCAAGCCTTCCTTCAGCACCTAAACCCGCGATCAAAGCACCAAGCAATTATGATCTCGTCAAGCAGCTTCGCGTTACTCTGGCTAAGATCTCACTTTGGGACTTGCTTCAAACCACTCGGGTTTATCAAGAGATGCTTTAGGAAGCTTACAAAAGATTATCTTGCCTGCCTCCGCTAGGCCCACGGATGTTAATGCATTGTTGGCTCATATTTGTGTGGATTCTCCGAATATCACGTTCCACCCACAAGAACTCCCACCTTCGGATGTGCAAAAGCAAGCAGAGCCTTTGATGATTATAGTCAATGTTAACAACATCGGTATTAGGCGCACCCTCATTGACACCGGTTCGAATCTCAACGTTTGTGGCATAGACCTACTACCTAAAATTAAAATTGACTCATCTTCTTTACCAACTTCCTCATTGTAAATTTGTGGATTCGATAACCCTGGCCGCCAAGTTATAGGTATGATAATACTACCTCTGTAGCTAGGCCCCATTACCTTACCCGCGTTAGTTTATGTGATGCCCGACCCCTTACCATATAACCTCCTCTTAGGGAGACCTTGGATCCATGCTATGGGTGTGATAACTTCTACTTTACATTGTTCCTTGAAATTCATCGCAAATAATTGAGTAGATACAGTTAAAGCATATCCATAAGGCATTCGCCTCTGTGAATTGGTCATCGTCGGTCATGCTTTGACCATATCTACTCTCAAGAATTTTATTCCATCTTTGACTGTCGATGTTATGGCATGTTCTTCATCGATACCCTCTATGGAAGTGGTGCCCAAGGTGAGTGTCAAAAATGAAGAACCGCCTAAAGCAGAGGATCCTAAGTCTCCCTCGTCTACTTATCAAACAAATGCTTTCCTTGGAGATGATTGGGGTTCCTTGAATTTCTCTAAGTTCTTTGTTACAGAATATAAAGTGAACCCCTCTTGCATAGACCTTCTAGGTGCCCTTAACACAAAGGCGGATGATAATACCGCAAAGGAGAAGTGTGACCCTGTTCAGGAGATCACCCCTTCCTGTGCTAAGGAGAACAATCCCCCTCTTATAAAATAGATTAACGTTTGTGAACCTGGAAAGGAAGGTAGAATTACCCTCGTAGAAACGTTTGAGATCCATTGGTGGAATGAAACACTCTACGTGGAGCCATCGCCTCCTGAGGTTTTGCAAACTCACTATGGGTTTAGATATGAGCTCACTTCTTAGTATGGCTATGGGCAGAAAGGCCTAGGGCGTATCAAACAAGGGATTCAAGTCCACATCCAGTTTAAGCCTCGACAACGCCAACTGGGTCTGGGATGTTTCGTTGAATAGTCTAAGCAAAAGCCTTGGTGGAGTGTTAACATGATCTCGGTTGAGCCATTGAACCTAGTTCACCCTGAGTTAATAGAGGAAAGGGAGCAAGCCAAGAAAATCCCTCTCGATGTCTTCTCTTCAGATGAAGTGCTAGAAGAATTTCTAGGTGCTTATTCCTCGTTGCATCCATATCATCACAAGAAATGATTCCCGTATCATTTGCATAGCCAAGCGTACTTTGGAAAGTATGTTTTGAGTATTGATGAGGAAGAACCTTTATCTAACACCAGTGACAACGTTGCGATATCTCATCATGAAGACCGCAATTCCCTTCTTAATGGGGATACTATTGAAATTTCTATGGATCTTACATCCTCTAAAAAAGTGATCAAAATCGAGAAGTGTCTCTCCTTGGGAGAAGCAAATGAACACTTCGATTTCTTGCGTTCCCATCCTGACATCTTCGCCTGGACATACAAGGATATGCCCAATATTGATGAATCTATAGTGGTTCACAATATTGTCCTATGTCCCAACGCCAAGCCAATTAAGCAAAAAATCTGAAAGATCAATCCCAGGGTGGCATTGATGGTCAAGATTGAGATAAAGAAACTGTTGAAAGCAGGCTTTATCTATCCTATTGACTATTCCCCTTGGATTTCAAATATAGTTGTCGTTAGTAATCCTGATGGTCATATTTGCAGATGTATCAACCTTTGAGACCTTACTAAGGCTTCTCTTAAAGATGATTTTCCATTGCCTAATATAGATATGATTGTCGACTCGACTGCAAGCCATGCATTACTTTCTTTCATGGATGGCTTCTCGAGTTACAATCAAATCCGTATTAACCCAGATGATCAAATCAAGACAACTTTCACTACCCCATGGGGTACTTTTTATTATGTGGTTATGCCCTTTGGGTTAAAGAACGTGGGAGCTACTTACCAACAGGAAATGACCCTAATATTTCATTATTTTATCCACAATATTTTACAAGATTACGTTGACGATATATTGGAAAAATTGATAACCCGTAAAAATCATGCCAAGAACCTTCATCTTATTTTTGAGAGACTTCGGCTCTATAAAATGAGACTAAATCCCCTTATGTGTGTCTTTAGCGTTGACGCCAACAAGCTTTTGGGGTTTAAAGTCTCTCACTGTGGGATCAAAGTTGACATTAATAAGATTGATGCCATCGTTAACATGCCTCCACCGAGGAATATCACTGAGTTGCAAAGTTTACAAGGGATGATTCAAGTGATTCACATATTTATATCCCAGTTGGTTGATCATACCCTTCCTTTCACTCACTTATTAAAAAAGGATGTTCGCTTCATATGGGATGAGGAATGTCAAAGAGCCTTTGAGTCAATCAAAGCCTATTTGGCCAATCCTCCAGTATTTATGTTGGCTATGCAAGATAGGCCCTTTTTGCTTTACCTTGTTGTGTCACCATATGCTTTGGTAGCTCTTTTAGTTCAATATGATGACATTGGGAAGGAAAGAGTGGTCTACTATATTAGCTGCATCCTGATTGACTATGAAACTAGTTATTCCTCCATGGAGAAACAATGCTATGCTCTTATCTTCGCTACGCTGAAGTTGAGGCACTATCTCCTCCATGTTGAAACACACATCATAGTAAAAATGGATCTTTTAAGACATCTATTTTCTAGCACCGACCTGGCAGGGGGGATAGCGAAGTGGGTTATGTTACTTTTTGAGTTCGACATAAGTTTGTTACTCAAAAGTCAATAAAGGGTCAAGTGGTTGCCGATCAATTGGAAAATGCTCCCTCAACTCATTCCTTCTTGAGGTTGGATTTATTCTCTGATGAAAATATTTTCATTGTTAACTATGACTTTGAATAGAAAATGTATTTCAATGGATTGAGGTGTCAAACTAGTTCTAGAGTAGGTGTGGTCTTAATATCCCTAAGGTAAAACCAGCTCTATCCTTTCACTATATTTTCCTGCCCAATAACATCATGGAGTATGAGTCTCCTTATTGCTAGCTTCTTAATGGGTCGAATTGGCACCAAAAAATCAAAGACATCTTCTCATCCTAGTTGACTCCAAACCTATAGAATTGCATAGTAGGGGAACTCCAGTTCGCCGCTAAAAGTAAGTTGTCCCAGTATTGGGACCTTGCCTTGTCCTTGCTTAAACAATTCTCTTCTTTCACAATAGATAGTATCCCTAGGAGAGAAAACAGACATGTTGATGCCATGGCAAGCACAACTTCCTTGGTACCCTCTAAAGAAGATACGAAAGAATACCACTTCGTGGTCCAGGTCTTGCAAACCCTTGCAGTTCTTGAAGAACCCGAAGCCGAGTCCCCTATGTGTTCCCATGTGGACTCTAGAGAATGGTTTTCTGATATCTATAACTATCTAAAGACTGGGAACTTCCCCAATGATGTGACAAAGAATGATTGCACTTGTATAAGAAAGCTTTCAATTCGCTATGTTATCCTATCTGACATCCTTTATAGGAAAGTCTATAATGGCTTGCTTCTCAGGTGTCTTACTAAAGCGAAGATACCCCTTGCCCTTAAGGAAGCCCATGCGGGCTTTGGGGGTGGAAATTTTGGTGGTAAATCCTTGGAAAGAAGACGGGTACACATGGGATACTATTGGAAAACAATGGAACAAGATTCCTTTGACTTTGTTAAAAAGTGTCCTCAATGTCAGCAACACAGTCGTCTCATTCATGCACCTGCCCAAGAGTTACAAAATCAAACTTCCCCTTGGCCATTCGCTAAATAGGGGTTGGATATTATTGGAAAGATATCACCTCCCTCTTCCAAGGGACATACCTTCATCATTACCGCTACAGATTACTTCATGAAGTGGGTCAAGTCTATCCCACTTCGATCCACGAACGCTGAAGCTATTTGTAGTTTCCTTATGAATAACATCATTTCTCGATTCAGATTTCCCGCTACACTTGTTTCTAACAATGGTACACCATTTAAAAACAAGGAAGTGAAGTAGTTCCTTGCAAAATTCCATATTCAGCATAGGTTTTCCACACCGTACTATTTGCAATCTAATGGTCAAGCAAAAGCATGTAACAAAACTCTCAAGCTTATTCTCTGTGAGATAGTTAGTAAACATGGTAAATATTGGAACATTCAACTGACATACACTTTATGGGCCTATCACACGAGTGTTTGTATGGCTACGGGAACAATACCCTACAACCTCATGTATGGTGTCGAAGCTATCATGTCTTTGGAGTTGGAGATTTCATCTCTACGGGTTTCCCTTAAGGGGCTAATTGATAATGAGGCCTATTGAGTTAACCATTTGCATCAGCTAGAGATGCTCGATAAGCATCGTTTACGAGCCCTCAAACATCTTAAGTCTTATCAACAATGGTTATCTAGACAGTACAATCAAAGTGTGCTTCCTAGAACCTTTAAAATAGGAGATTTGGTCCTCTATGA
>VDFB02086633.1:0-17296 GCA_007258455.2 Sequoia sempervirens | reverse complement strand
TTTACCACCTAATGATGATTAAGAGCAATAAATATTAAAGTCCTATGGCAATGTTTTGAAATATTTGGTCTAGGAACTAACATGCATCTTCTTTAGTCGTGTCATCTTCTCTCGCCTATCTCATATAGGCATTGCATCCATATCATCATCCATATGTGCACTAACATTTCTTTGTCTCTCCATATTCTAGTCTTCTCATCAATTTCGAGAGCACACCCATGTTCTTGGAACCTATCTGTCCTCTCAAGGGGGCATACCACTACCCTCCTCATCATTTTTCCTCATCTTATTTTGCACTAGGGCATATTTTCAACTTATTTTTTGTCACAATGCGACTTGCTACATTATGACAAAGAGGGCAAATGTAGACACTAAAATGACCTAGGCCTCTGACACTGTACACCCTTTTCATCCTAGCGAATTATGACACTTTAATTATGACACTATACATCTTCAACAATTAAATTCAATAATTCACAATTATTTAATTAATTCAGGGTCTTCTATTCTTCATGATTATTAAATAAATAAATCATATTTATTTAATGTGTCACTAATTATCTAAAGTCAAATCATAATTAAATAAAGTTCTCATTTTATTTAATTAACCCTTGTCATTAGTGTCCTCCTGATTATCAAATAAATATATTTTAGTATTTATTCCAATGTCACTAATTCCTAAATCCTCTTTTTTAATTAAATAGATTTATGGTTATGTAATTAATTAACCACTTCTTCTAAATTAAATAATTGTTTTATTTATTTTGGTGTAAAATATCTTGACACTTCTTTATTTTTAAATAAAACAATTTATTTAAAAATGTCTCACATAGTTAACTCATTCTTCTTTTAGTAATTAATTTCAAAAATCAATTACTCATTATCTCACAAAATCCATATTTTGAATTAATTTAATTCAAAATGGAAATATTCTTCTATAAATCAAGTAATTTCTAAAATTACTGATTTTCTAAAATCCCATCTTCTTATCTTTTGATTTTTGCTAATTTCATCTCAACTGTCACATTTATCTTTGATTTAATTTATTTAATTAAATCTTATTCACACATTTGGGCATTTTTCCCTAACCCTAATTGAGAGTTGCCATTTTGAATCTTAACCATTGATTCTAGGGCATTTTCTCAATCTCTCATCTCGTCCGTCCATTCAAACTGGCATTTTCTATAAAATGCTAAATTTTGTTCTCATTTTTGCATTAGATGCATTGAAACACATACACATTACACACATACACGCCGACATATTACACATTGGCATCACATATTTACGCACTTGCACACTTAGACTTTTTCATAGCAATTATTGTCTTTATTATAATCAAATCTTAGCATGTTTAGGCATTGTCAATCATAGTCATAGGCATAGGCATTAGATTTTCTCAAATCCTTCAAGGCTTGGTGTAGGACATAGATATCTATTTGCAGATTGCTCGCACGATGAATCTGAGGGCAACACATCAACCAGTAAGTAAGAAGGTGTTACAAAAGTGAGGCATGGAGGTCTCGACGGTTTTCTGGTATAATCGTTCTTTATTTTACTTCCATTATGTTTTGTAATTACTTTGGGTTTTGTGATTTATATTGATTTACTAACATTTAATCAAACCTAAAAAATAACCCTCAGTTACAATAATCACCATTAGATTTAAAATATACACAATGATCAAATTTATATTGCACAAATCCCAAACTCAACAAATATGTCGAACTTAAATTTTTTACATCCTAGGAGTTGTTTGAGACTATACAAAGATTTCCTTAACTTCATGACACATAAAATTATCGACGATTGACATTGTGCGCTGATCGACTCACTAACATAATTTCTGAATCATCACTTTCGGCCTAACCATTTAATCAAATTCCCTATCCAGTTAAATTCATCAATATTCCTCTCTTAATTAAAAAATCATTTTATCTAATCAAGTCTGTCTCTTACATTGAATTAAGAAATCAGCCCATGGAGTCTAATTGCTCCTATTTAAATTCCAAATAATCAGAGTTTTAATTTTGGAGTTCAAATCTCAAAGTCCTATCCATTAAATTAAATAAATTAAAAGCCTTATTTGAGTTAATCTAACACCATCTCTTTTAATTAAATAAATCAAAATCCTTATTTTAATTAATCTCTTGTTCTCTTCTACTCTCTTGTTTGATTTAAATTCAAATCCATAGAGTTAGATTATTGGTCCATCCTTCTAACCTCTCTCATTAAATTAGTGATCCTTGATTAATTTAATCACCATCTCATATCCCATCCTCTAGATAATGCCAAGTTGCACATGAGAAATAGGTGCAATTCATTGTAATCTCACCACCACGAGCATCTTTTGGAATATTATCTCAATTTGAATTCAAAAATTTCAAGTCAACATGTACATCCAACAAGGCAATAAATTCATCTTACATGTCCTTTGCCTTGAGCTAAGTGGCATTTATTGCATTTTCCCTTCCCTTTTACAAGTCATTTCAACAAATTTGAAATTCAAATTTATGTATTTATTGGCACAAACCCCAAATCTTGCACATCCTTCATCCATTCATAGATTGACAAGTGGCATCATGCCATTGGATGAATGTTAGTCCCACATTGCTCAAATTTGGACATTCATCCATCTTGATTACCTTGAAGCCAAAGGCTTAGCATCTCATTTCATCATCCACAAACATTGCAAAGTTATTATGCTAAAATATTTAGCCATTTCCATCCATCATTGAATTATTAGCTAGGAGTTTTGCAAATTTGGCTTGGAGTACTCAACATTCTTCATCAAAGTGGATCAAACTTCATCAACATATCAAATTTGCATCATAGGAATTGGGAAAGAGCCAATTTTCACATCAAATTGGCACCAGTTCCCCCATGGGATCATGAGTTTGCACATTTGAATTAGGATTCTATCTATTTTGTTGTTTTTATTGTGTTCTTCATTGTTTTGTTTCCTATTTTGAGGTTGTAAATGGATTTCATGGGGAATCCTTGTTTATGCTTGCAATATCTAACTTGAGGTGTTTATTCTCTTTGTTTTGCAAGTATCTAGATTGAGGTTCGCACACTTACAAACCAACTTGCTTTTACCTTTTACCACATAGTGCTCTGGTTGTGTCATATAAATCTCTTCCTCTAAATCACCATGAAGGAACATAGTTTTCACATCCATTTGTTCCACCTCTAGATCATAAATTGCTGCAATAGATAATAAAAACCGAATGGATGTCATTTTAGCAACAAGAGAAAAGATCTCACTGTAATCAATACCCTCAACTTGAGAGTATCCATTCGCAACCAACCGTGCCTTATACTTTTCAACATTTCCATCTGAACCAATCTTTTTCTTAAACACCCATTTACATCCAACAGGGTTTCGACCTTCGGGCAATGGTACAAGGTCCCATGTATCATTCCTTTTAAGAGCTACCATATCTTCATCCATGGCTATTTTCCAGGACTTTGCATCATTCGTACCCAAAGCTTCTTGCACAGATCTTGGTTCATCAACGTTAGTACTCAAAAAATATATATGTACTTCCAATCATTAGGTGAATACCCATACCTTTGAGGTGGGTGCCTTTCCCTTGTAGACCTTTGAACAAGTTGAGGTGGAGGTTCTTCCACTTCTTCCTCCTCTCCTAAAGATTCAGAGCTTGATGAGCTCTCCTCAACTTCTTGTCTATTTTTGGGTATCGATTCAAATTCCTCAGGTGTAGAAGGAATTTGAATCACATCTTTTTTCTGTTCAATTTCTTTATGTTGTTTTGGCTGAAAATTAATAGGAGAAGATTTAGTCTCTCTAAAAATAACACTTCTAGAATAAATTACCTTTTGTGCAACAGGTTCCCAAAGCTTGTATCCTTTCACACCATAGCTATAGCCGATGAAGATACATTTGATAGCCTTAGAATCCAATTTTTTTCTCTTCTCCTTAGGTACATGTGCATATGCCTCACAACCAAAAACTCTCAGATGTTTAAGTGAAGGATTTTTCCCTGACCATGCCTCCATTGGCGTTTTATCAATAAGCGCTGATGTAGGAGATCTATTTATTAAATAACAAGCAGTGGAAACAACTTTAGCCCAAAACGTTTGTTCTAGACCGACTCACTCAACATGCTCCTAGCCTTCTTCATGAATGTTTTGTTCATTCTTTCTGCAAATTCATTCTACTGCGGAGAATACAGAGTTGTCTTTTTCTTTTAATATTGCAATCTGTACATAATCTATCAAAGTCTGCAGAACAGTACTCACCGCCATTGTCAGTCCTCAAACATTTAATTTTTTTTCTAGTCTGAGTTTCTACCATAGCCTTGAACTCCTTAAAATGACTGAAAACTTCATATTTACACTTTAAAAAATATACCCATGTTCTACTAAAATCATCAATAAAAGTAACATAATAAAATAATTTACCAATAGAAGAAACATCAACAGAACCAAATACATCAGAATGAATCAAATCCAAGATACATGAAGACTTATGAGAAGATGAGTAAAACTGAACGTAGTTTTGTTTTCCATAAATACAATGTTCATAGAAATCAAACTCTAGATTGCAATCATTCAAACCCTCAATGAGGTTTTTATTTTTTAGGGCTTTTAAACCCTTCTCTCCAATGTGGCCAAGCCTTTGGTGCCATAACATGGTCTTCTCTGTAGGAAACTTTGATTCGGTAGATAGAGCACCCTTGGGTACCCAGAAGCCACAACCATCCGCAGAAGAGGAAACCATCTCTTTTTTCAGCGAAGTAGTTTTTGGCTTAATCTTATAAAAAGTGCTATTTCATTCAATTGTACATGCATCAATCTGGTATAATGTACCCAATCTACTTCCTCTCACTATCACCATAGCACCTCTCACCATTTTCACACTTGCTTCAAAAAATTGTACATGCACACCCACATCTATTAACTTGCTAATAGATAATAAATTTCTTGCTAGTCCTGGGATATGAAAGACACCATCAAATCATCTAAGTCTACCATCAGAAAATTTCACATGAATACTACCATGACCAACAATATCAAGGAAAGAATCATCACCCAAATACACCTTACCACCATCATAGTTTTCATACTTACTAAACTAGTTTTTGTTAGGATTCATGTGGAAAGATGCACCTGAGTCTATAAACCATACATTATCACCTGCACGAGTGGCCAAGGCTGCAATAAAGGAATCTCCATCTTCCTTTTCAGACTCAGAATTAGAATCTTGCGTCTTCTTCTTCTTTTTCTTGTCTTCTTTACAGTCCTTTCAGAAGTGTTCAGGTTTTCCACAATTCCAACATATTGCCTTGGAGTTACAGGAGATTTTGATCTCCCCTTGTTTTTGGACTTGGAATGGCCACGTTGATTTTCATCTTTTCCTCATTCTTTTGGTCTTCCTCGAACACTCAAAGCCTCTTTGGCACTCAGAGAGACCTTCCTTCTCATCTCTTTAGAGAGTAGAGAACCAACAACATCCTCCATCTTCAAGATGACATAAGTGCTCCCAATGGCCATGACTAGGCTATCCCATGAGTCTGGCAATGAACACAACAAAGTTTGGCACCTTTCTTCTTCATCCATCTTAACCCCAAATGAGGTCAACTGAATTACTAGCATATTGAATGTTTCTAGATGCTCATAAATTCGTCCACCTTCCATTCTCAATGAATATAACTTCTTCCTAAAGAAAATCTTATTTACTAGAGATTTGGCTTGGTATATCTCACCCAAATTCTTTCAAAGTTTGTGCCAAAAAACTTCTGTACTTCAATCCTCCCAAATGTGCTCCCCATCTCTATTATCCTGCAATACAAAATATGAAATACTATGCACAAGCTCCCACTCAAACTTGATTAGCTCAAAAAACCTTGTACCCAACAAATAGAACCAAAATTGGCCAGGCTCTGATACCACTTGTAAGGAAGCAAAGGTGTGCAAAAACACTTCCTATGCTAACCTTGAGAAGAGGATTATGCAAATTTCAAATAAAACATTACAAAGATTCGAAGAAACACATAATACCATAAACTATAAAACCATGACATAGTGATTTACGTGGGGAAACCCCTTTCAAGAGAAAAACCCCACACTCCAAAACCTGCACAATGTATTATCAAATCTTGAAACAGATTACAACACACTTGCAATGCAAGTTCTTATAGGAGTCTTCACCTCAACTCAATTTAGAGGAATTTCAACAGCATTCCAACAACATACAGACTTGCAAACTAACTCTCAACTTTCTCTCACACAAATGACTATCTCAAAGTACCAATATATAGTATTACATTACATATGAGAATCTTCTAGAGATAAAACTTTTCATTTTAGAAAAATATAATAAAATCTCTTAGCAATCTTATCTCTGTCCTCATATAAAAGATACTTCTCAAAATAGCCACTTTTCACTTGTCACAAAATCTTCTATTCTTGGTTTGCTTTATTTTTTATTTCCATGCAAGGTTGAGACACTTCCTTTTTTTTCCTTTTTCTTTGTTTTTTGTTTTTTCATTTTTATCTATTTTTTAAAACGCTTTATTCCTAATAGTTTATAGGATTTTGAGATTGCCGATTAGGGGTGAAAGATTCCTGTATGATACCCATAGGGGTTTTAGTGAGCTAACTAAATTTTATGTACATGATGATATTAGACAGCTAGGAATAGAGCACTATGAGATTAGATGGCTGTAATGCCTATATATTTAAACTAAGGCCATAACACAAAACTCAATTTTTTTAAAAAAATTGGGTTGAGTTATGTAAACAAATTCATGCTTAAAGGAATTACTTCATAGTAGTAGTAGAGTTTCCTTTGGAAATCTACATCATGTGGGAAAGTTTGAGTTCTCAAGACGAGGTCTAGACATAAAATGTTTCATGTGAGTCTGAATAATTTATTATTCTAGGTTTGATTTCCTAACATAACACTGACTTATTAATAGGACCCTTAGACAACCATTGCTATACAACTTATCATTGCAGTATTTATTTGAGGATAATGAAATGAGGCCTTGAGTTAAGAATTTCCTCTAAGGATACTTTGTTTGACGTATCTAGAATCATTGTTACAATGCCCCTTTAAGCGAACAACCAAATGAAAATAATAATATTTTAGTTTGAAAGTCTATTATACACTAACGTATGTTATTTCATTTTACTATCTCTTTTGTTAGACATCATCCTAATTGATAAAATTAATAATTTGTAATAATTATTCAAATTTAAAATTTTAGACACATTTCATGTAGTTTTCCAATCACCGAGATTTCCATTTCTATGTTCTTTTTTTTGTAACTTCATTTCTTCCAAATATTTCTCATAAAATATCTAAGAATAATAATAATAATTTATTTACAAGCTATATTGAAAAGCATCAATAATTAGATAAACAAATTAATATTTAACTATAACCCATTAAATAATTGTTAACAATTAACCATATTAACTTTTTACCAAAATAAAATAAAATAAAATATTGATTTAACAAAATCATTAATTTTAAATTAGCAAAACAACAATTAACATTCTAGTAAAATTGAATAATGAAATCTTTAGAATTTAATGACCATTATTGTGGTTGCTATTTTATTTGTACCCTATTTGTCTAAAATCATTACTAAAGTCTAACATTATACCACTTTACTAATCTTATTATTATTACTATTTTTTTAAATTTTATTTATTCTATTAATAAACTCATCAACTAATTTAGTGGGCTCACTTTAGTCATTTTAATATAGAAGTCTAAATCACATGTTTTTTTTTTTTTTTTTTAATTGCTTTAGGTTGTAAATTCCCTTAGGAATGTTAGTAGACTATGATTTAAGAATTATTTCTCCTCCATAATTCCCTCGAATTCCTCTCTAAGTCTAGTTTCTTTTTTTTAATTGTATGAAATCAAACCAACCTAAGCTCCTCACGTGACTTGTCTTTTTTTTTTTTGAAAATGTGGAAGAAATGAAATGGCCCCACCAACACTTGGGAATTTTTTTCCCACTAATCAAATTCCACCACTACTAAATCTTATTTTCATTTGCTTCTATTTGCTGTGTCGATTCTTCTCCTTATGCTGGTGTTGGTGTCTTACTCTCCAATCCTACGTTCCCTTTTCTTTTGAGTCACATTTTTTTTGTGTGTATATTATTATGGAGATTCTGTTAGTCTGTTTTCAATTTCCCCAGTGTGCTGAAAGATTCACACAGTGTATAAGGGTGAAGGTGAAACTACATGGAGGCAGTTTACTCTTTCCTTATCATTATTTTATTTTTTTGAAAAATAAGTCTGTTAAAAAAAAATTAACATGTATTGTATACAAATATAAATCAATGAAATACTATAACTGTGGTCACTCAAACTTGCATGCTAATTGTTGATCTAATATTTTGGGTATTTGCATTTATTTATTTATTTTGGTTATTCTGGGTTAACACCAAATGAAGGTTTTCAATTCTACATATTGCTCATTACATTTATTTATTTATTTTTGTTATTCTGGTTAACATCAAATGAAGGTTTCTTTTTAATTCTACATATTGCTCATTACATCTCTTTTGTTGAAAGAGAGTATTTGCTTATTTTTGATACCTATATACCCACTTCATTTGTACCAATTCCCTAAGGAAACAACTATATACCTATTGGCCATTGTATCATAGTCATAGCTGTATTTTTATTTTTATTTTGTTCTTTTGTTCTTTTTTATTTAATTTAATTTAATTTATTTTATTTTTTCTAAAATTTTCTTACCATTGCTAAACGTTTAGAGATATCATATGTTCCTCTTCCCATTGGTCTATGTAACCTAGTATCCTACTCTTCATTACAGGGAATACAAATATTCGACCATAGCAGTACAAAGAGTTACAACATATGAGGAAAATATCAGTGAACCAAGGATACTTTTGCAATATCATTTTATCATTCTTCCCATAACTAAGTAAAAGTAAACTTGTGTATTTTCTTGTTGCATGTATAGTATTTTTTTTTCTTTTTAATCTTCTATAGAACCACAAGTCATTCATATGCTACAATTTCTTTCTGAGATACAAATCAACAAACATAACAAAGTTACAACATTTGCTACAACAATCATTAGATAACAGGTCATATGGAGGTACAAACTATAGGAACTTCCACTGTAATAGTTATCTACTGAAATAGATATTCATGTAACAATATGCCATGACACTTATTCACAAAAGAAAACATTACTACATTTTATGACCTTCAACCTTGTTCTTTTCTATGTTGCTTTATGTGTTACTAACTTTTTTTTTTTTTTTTAATCTGTAAACATCTTATTTCAAATCTAAGATTTACTTCCCATCACATTCCATAGTAACATCTTTCACCAGGTGTGAATCATAATGCACTCCAACTGAATCATAATTGTGGCATACATCTTTCAACAACATAGGTTGTACTGTTATAATAGTTTGGTGGTGTGGACAAGAAAGGAGGGGTAGAACCACAACTTCTTTATGAACAGGCCTCCTTATTGATCCACATATCTGCACATAAAACAACCAACTCTCCATAACCAATGGGAGCTCTCCTCCCAGCCATAGGGCTAAAATAGCCCACCCCCGAGCTAGGGGAAAACCAAGGTGACCAGGTTGCACAACTTCACATTTTCTTCATGACATAAACATATTGCAGCAACATAACCACAAAACCAACAAGCACTTAACACATAATACTTCATTCAAACACTACATTACAAGTTCAAACATCACAACACATGCACACAAGACTCATTTCCATGAGCCCAAAAAGGGGGAGTGGGGACATCTACAAGAGAGGGGAAGAGTAGTAAAATTTTCTGTATAACCAGCTTTGTAACTATTCATTCTCATCACATAACCACCACTATAATTTCATTACACAACCCCTACATACACCTAAATCATCTCCATACATGTCATATATCACAGTAACCTTCACCACACAACTAAGAGCAAGTTTCATGGGTACTCATACCCTCAAAATCAACCCCTCTATGGACATCTCACCCACTCAAAACCCCATACATAATGAGACCTCCATGCTATGGTGGCTCATTCAACACAACAAGCAATTTCCAAACAAAACATTCAGCACAATAAACAATTTCAAACCCAACATCCATAGTGAACAACACGAATTTTCACAAAAATAAAATAAAATATCACATTCATTTCCATGAAATTGACACAAGAAGGGTAACAAATACCAACCTACAATGTCTTCAAATTGGCAAGGTGAATGATATCAGCAATCCTCCCTCCAATCTTTTGCTTCCAATCTTCTTTCACACTCCTCCAAGTTGATACACCCCAAACTAGTATGAATCAGTAAATCCCAATGGTGCAGTCTTTTCAAAACCCAAACTCTCCTATGAACCCTAATTCTCCATCCTCAATTGTGAAGGCACAAGTGTCACCTTCACAATCGATCACCTATCACTCTCTATTCCTTTTCACAATTTTGGTGTGTGTTCTTTTAAGCATGCCTAAATCCCATGCCTTATCCACTTTGAATTTTAGTCACTTTTGCAAAGTGCTTCATAAAAGGGGTCTTAAGGCTTTAATTTTTTTTTTAAACTCATGGAATTAGCCCCAAGCCCTAGCCTTATGACTTAGGTTCAAGAACACAACATAAAACATTAAGAAAACACATTAAATCACATTAAAAATTTGGGCTTGAAATTTCACCACAATCAACTTGCACAAGGCATTACACCCGACATAAAACAATAAATTTTACAAGCACAACACACACATTATCCACATTACAAGAAAGCATGACATGTAAGACCTTATCCTCTCCAATGAGTTAGGTCGGTAACAAAAGACCACACATATGTCACCTTGGTATTTCCCCGGGTCCACTGGTCATGGACTAACTTGCACACTCAATTGCAAACATTAATCCATCCTCACAATAAAATGAAGCATGAAAGATACAACATGATATTTATGTAATAGCATTTAAAGAACTAGCAAACTCATCACATTCATTCATTCCATAACAGGAGCATGACATTAACAAAATCATTCTTCAACAAGATGGATCATAAATGCACTACATGTGATCTCAACCCAAGTTCGTCTAACCCTATTAACATATGCTCATAGAACAATAATAACAAGATAATTGCATAACATTGCAAAACCATATTGATATGGATAACATACATGCATGAGTATAATATGCCTAGGGTAACATCAAAGCATGTCAAAGACAAAATCTACGATATCAAGCATCCATAATCCAAAAACTGTCTGTGTGGATCATATAAATCACATGTCACAAAATCCCTAGTACTAAAATAATAGGTCTCACAATGGCATTTCTTGGCTGATATGTAGGAGCAGATAGATTGTATGTTATGCACATTGATTGGAGGGATTGTTTTACCTGACTGTCGAGGTCATGGGTTTCCTGTTGGGTTGGGGGAAATTTTAGTAGGGATGTTAGAGTGACATGTCGTGTATGCATGGGGCCCCTATTTACTTTCCATGTTATATTTCCATTTATATGATAAAGCATAAAGGGAGGCACAGTCGATGAGTTGTGGTACTACTTTTCTTATGATATGGACATGGGAGCACATTGTTGTCTTTCATCTGCCTATTACATCCATGTTAGATCATGGAGCTCCTTATGCTTTTTGATATGTGGGTACCATTTCTAAGACACATGTCAGAGATATAGGTTATTTTAGGCATGCTATTGATACTCTCGTATAGTTCATCTAGAGACCTTACATGGATTGTGTGTGAAGGCCAAATGAGGATAGACAACTTCCTTTCTGTCGGCAGACTCAGTACCTGATTGGTAGGATAGTTACTAGAGTCATTGAGAAACACCTACCAGATAGAGTTCTCAAATAGTTTGGTGAGGTTCAGGATGAGCCGTGGGGCCAAGTTAAGCTTGCTTGATCTTCTAGGGAGGTTCCTTTGTGTGGGCCATAGATTCCTATTGCTATAGTAGAGGTGGACATTGATGCATTATAGACTGTACAATGGGGATGAAGGGGTGGAGTAGCAAATCCAAGTACCATAGTGGAATATGACACCTAGTGGGTAGATCATAGGCCAGTTCCATTTACAAATCTAGATCAGGAAACACCTATAGAGCGACAAAGGATAAGACCATGATGCTGACATGGTGGTAGGAGAGATGGTCAAGGTGGAAGAGGTGGTGGGGAAGATGGTAGATGAGGAGGTCATAGGGGTGGTGGACAGGGTTGACGAGGTCATAGAGGTCGAGGCCCACATTTATCGCCTATTCGTGAGGAGAGAGAGGATGAGGATGTTCCTATGTTAGAGATTGGTGGAGGTGAGGAGAGCATTAGAGAGGGAGTTGGTGAGGAGCATGCTACAAAGGAGGTAGTTGGTGAGGAGCATGTAGAGGAGGAGGTTGTTGGGGAGGAGGAAACATATGCACTTGGTATGCTTGCAAGGTATCAGGATGATGATGATGAGGAGGAGATGGGTGATCAAGAGATGGAGCTTTAGGATAGGATTGTGGAGGACAGGGATGCTGATGAGGGAGAGCGACCACAGTGAGAGGAGGATGGTCCCATCGATCAAATACTAGCCGATTTGTAGGTCCAAGTAGAGGCATTGGAGGAGTGGATGAGGGTTGTGTTAGCAGAGCAGGATGCGATGCAAATGGAGAGGGACAAATCCTATTTGGATAGGGATCAGGAAATGGCTTGGAGACAGAAGACTGAGCAAAGATTTGTGGAGTTGATAGCTCTATGCACTGGACCAACTATAGATTTCACTTAGGAGTTGATTAGGGCTGGAGACAAAGAGATTCTATAGGGATTTATATGAGCAGGAGGTACCTCCTGAGAGATGGGCTCCCAATTATACATAGCCACACAACAACAGGTCACAAAGTGGATCACATAGCAAATCTCAAAGCAATGAGGGGGTCGTAGGACCTCATAGATCAAGACCATATGATAGGCCCCCTTCTGCACAACAATCATCAACATCTTGTTGTCAATCACCTCCACATTCTCCACATGCGAGTAGTGGGAGTTCCAACTAGGGACATGTTATATGGATTTGTAGACATTGTATTTTAATCATAGAGCCTACAAGCTCCATTTTGAGAGATACATTATGACGTTGTGATGTGACACTCTTTAAGCATTATATATATCATTTTTTGTAGTTATTTATATGATATGTAGTTCTATATATGATTATGTAGTCTTCTATTTGATATGCATGTGTTATGGATGCCAATATTTACTTTATGATGTTAACACAACTTATGGTATTATTTTGATTCTATATGATAATGTGTGCATTTACATTTATGATATCTATGGATGTCCCGTATGTGTTTATGATTATGAGATACAATGTGATATATGTATTGACAATGCCATGTGAATGCTATATAGTTTAAGATGATGAATGCATGTTATGTTATGGATCCCTAGATGCAAAGGATATGTATATATATATATATTTTTCAAATGCAACATATATGTATGATTTATTATGTATATATGTATGGCTATGTTTAAATGATGTTCCTAACATGAATGCATATGCAAGATGATTTATGTTTTTGTGTGTCACATGACTCTGTTATAATGCAAGAAAGAAGAAATGTTAGTGCAAAAAAGATGAAGAGTAACATAAAAGATATGGATGTTAGTACTAGAAATATTTGATGTTTTGCCGAAACACAATAGGCCTTGCATTAAATCATCATTGGGTGGTAAATAATACAAATGGACAAAAAACATCATGATATGAGATAGACCAAGGTGTGAAAGGTTTTCGATCTTAAAAATGTAGGTTACAAATCCTAAGAATGGAGGTAACCTATATGGTTGATGACTCCCTAAAATTCAAGCTCTGCTAAACCTAGGCGAATTGACCTTGATAGCTAAAGCAGATTGTGTGGCTTATTTGCATTCAAGGATCTATCCAAAGTGCCATCAAGTGTGAAATAGATGATGGCTTGTTAACTATTCCTACTCCTAATGTGATAATTGGAAATTTTGAATGTGAAGGTCGATAAGTAAAGTATAATGAAATGTGAAGTGGACTAGTGCTTTATTGGGTAGGCAGAGTCAATGAAGTTTTATGATAAGTGACTAGTATTGGCTACAATTCTAATTGTTTGGCACTTACATTTATTTTTATCTTCTATAAATGTGCAAGAATGTGACTAATAGACTCTTCTTATTGATCCAATTAATCCTATCAAGTTACTATGATTTATTAAAAGGATTTTAATCCTTCATTGAAGGAACCAATTAAAAGAACCACACAATGACAACAAATGTGTATTGAAAAATCAAGTATATCCTCAATTTGAATAAAAAAATAACATCAAGTTGGACACAATATGACAATCTTATCAATTACAGGGCTCTTCTTATTGATCCAAATGTTAATTCCAAGTTACTGTAATCAATTAAAAGGATTTAATTCTTTAATGGAAACCAATAAAATTGATTACACAATAAAAAAAAAAGCGTCTTGATGAAATTTAATATCAACTTGGATACACAAATTCAAATAAAAGAGAAATAAGAATATGGAGACAGCTAGATAATTGTTTAAATCAACAAACAATAGACACCAATATGACTTGTCACACAACATTAAAGATATCCTATTGATTTCTACCAAAATGCATGCATGTATCATGGTCCTTTATAGTATAAGCTTTATGATATATATTATGAAAGTCATCTTTTGTATATCTATTCGCTCCCTATTCGCTCTTACTACTTAATCATCACATGTCCAACTTATATATCAATATCTTGAAGAGGGTATGCCTCTTCATAAGTGTCTTTTGGAATTAATAACAATAAACATTAACAATTAAGCTCTAATGAGACACAAATGAACTTGTGTTATATGATCTAAATATTCCTAACTCAAGTGTGTATCAACATCCTACTAAGAATTCCTCACAACAATTTCCATGATGATAATATTCTCCAAATGCTCATAGGCCTCTTCTAGTATTGAATCCTCATTGTTGGCTGCCTCCAAGGATCTATGAAATATTAGCTAGAACTCTTTCATCCATTCACTCCAACTCTTTAGTTCTCCATTATCTTTGAATAGTGCAGGAACCCCTTCCTTTGAAGCATCAATAAATTCCTTGGCATCTACTTTGAGTTCCTTATAATAGTCCTAATGTTTCCCTACCATGTCCTCAACAGTTGTAATGGCTCCAGTATCATAATAGCTTCTCTTTTGTATCTCTTGGAGTTTTTCCTAAAGCCTATCACTTATCCTCTTATGTTCTTGAATGGCATTATGAATTTTGGAGTGACTCACCCAGAACTTGTCCATCCAAACCATCAGGTTATTGTGCCTCTTCTAAAATATTGCAAAAAGTGTGTCAAATTTGGCTTTTCTCAATTGAGTGTGTACTTGTTGATTACTCATTTGTACTTCCTTACTTTTGTCCTTTGATTGGTAACCTTCAACTTGAATTATAATTCTAGTGGATCCTTTGAATGTGTCCTTGACTATGTCTCTCAGTAAATCATTTTCTTTGAGCATTCTTTCATTGTTCAATCTATACATATCTTGTTCTTTGATTAGCATTTGAATATGTGTCATATTCAATTTAGCTAAATTTATGCCAATATTATATGTGACCATAGGATCATTCTCACCCACCTTCAATGTCATCACATGACCAAACACTTTCTATGTATCAATAATCACATATTTCTTATGTGGGGGATACAGAGCCAAAATCATAAGAAAGTTCTCCTTAGGGTTATATCTTGACCCAGTGTATACTTCTGTTACCCATTCTGGACTGAGCTTGTGTTTAGGACCATTATTATGGGGCGATCCCACAATAGTGGTTTACAAATTTTGGCCAAATTGGACACTGATATTTTTTTTTTAACACAATCTCCACATTCAGGCACCTATAGCGATTAAACCGTAAGGAATTTGAAGATGATACAAACTAGAGTCTTGTCATATTTTGTCTGTAGATTCTAAAAATATTTTTTTTCAATTTTTTTGGAATCAGATTGCACTTCTTTTTCCATCTCTCACGAAAATTGGTTTTTTTCAAAAAATAACATTTTAAAAAAGTGACACACACCGTATAACGCATAACTTTTTTTCCTTGAAGATAAAATTCCAATTCTTTCAAATTTAGATTTATAACTCCGATATCTAGTGCTTCCCACTTGGTTAGATAGTTTTATTGAATATTTTTTCTTTAATCAAGTTTCAAAGTCAAATCAATTACAATTCAGACATAATACGACCCCATAATGCATAACTTTTACTTATGTATTGAATTTTTATTTTTATTTTTGTTGGATCAAGGACTCCATATCTGGTGCAATCATATTTTAATTTATTTTTTGATAATCTTCTATTTTTCCACTTGTGCAGAACAGAGAGTTTTGTTTTCAGTGAAAAACCTATATTTAATAAAGCTTAAAAAATAGATAGATAATATAATCAAAACATACTAAAATTATATTCGTTGGATAGCTCATTTTGAGGGGAACCCAATACTAGTTGGGTTTTTGAGATCTCCATTTTCATTCTCAAATCGAGCTTTGAAGAAAAATTTTTCAGCAATTCTGGTGCCTTAGGAAGCAAGGATGAAAAAAGATGGGTTCGGCCAAACAAGTGTTTGGTCGAACAAATTAGAAATGTTCAGTCGAATAGGGGTTCGACCGAACCCTTGTTCGACCGAACCACCCAAATATGAGATTAAAAAAAGGAATTTAAATGGGTTCGACCAAACATACTAAACATGTTCGGTTGAACACCTTGTTTTTAATATTAATATAGATATTATTTATATTGTTTTTAAATGATAACTTAAATTTGATGGCCATATGACTGTATTTAAAGATTTTTGCTGTAGAATACAATCAAAATTTTAAAAAGATTGTAAAAGGAGATATTTTGGATAAACTGTGAAAATTTATATAGAATTATAATGATATATATGTTTGATTTATATATAATTTTACATACAATAAGGTATATCATAATGTTTTAAGGGCACCCTTGAATAGATAACCGTAATTCAAAAATATGTTGACAGGTAAATTCGACCATCAAATTTAATCCTTGGTAGGAGGTAGCTATTTCAAAGAGAGAGGGAGGCGAGTGGGAGAGAGATAAAGGGTAGGTCCTAGGGTTTAAGGGTTAAGGGTAGAGGAGCTCGAGAGGGAGAGTGGGTAGGAGGGATAGACTTTTTAGAGAGAGACGGGGGGAGTGGGAGAGAGATAAATGGTAGGGGGTGTACAAGGGCTAAGGGTAGA
>VDFB02086632.1:0-10253 GCA_007258455.2 Sequoia sempervirens | reverse complement strand
AAACCATGGATATAATCTAAGTCAAAGATTCTGGTTCAGCCTGCTCTTCAATAACATGTAGAATTTTTTGATGATCATCACTATCTAGTCTCCATTTTCTTCAGCCACATGCATGTGGAACTGCATGAAGATGTAGAGTGGCAGCAATTATTAAGTGACTATATTGATATACCTTGTTATCAGGTTGATGGTCAACAAAATGAATCCCATGTTGAACAAATTTGACTTGTTTTCGATGTCCCTTATACTACAACAAAACCTACATGGTAAACATGAACCTAAGGTAAGACATATGAACGTGTGTGCAATATTTTCATGCACAAGGTTTGTACAATATATATTTAATGTTTATAATGTAATGTACACATGTGAATACAATGTATATAAAATTTTAAATTCAAACTCACCTGTGGGAAATAACATTCCATCACTTGTTTCAGGTTCTGTTAGCTTATTCCTCTCTTTTGTGTAACACAATAAATAATAAGCACACCTTCGATGTTTTCATGCTCGCTATGACTACAAAAAAAAACATCTACTATACACCAAATTTACACAAAAAAAATAGAAATTATGTCTCTAAAGATCATTAACTAGATACATATAATAATTAAATTATTGAAAACTTACACATGTACCTTTCTAACCAATCCTAAAATATGGTCATAATCAATTGAAATCAAAGGAATGTCTTCAAATATTTCTTCCTCATCTTCATCATATGTTTCTGAAACAACTAGTGGCACTGTATCCCATTTACCAACATATCCAAGTTCTTGATTGTTGCATGCATAATTAGAGTTTCCCTCAATGCACTCAGTGCAAAAACAAGAGTAATCCCTTGTGTCTAATATTTATCTATGGCGACTATCTAAATTCCTAACACAATACAAAGATCTTATTTTTCTACCCTCTTGCATCCATGCATCGATCTTCTATCCACACCTAGATACATATGTACAACAAAAAACTTATGTGAACAAATATGTATATATATAGATTTTAAATTTAAATAAATTCAAATTTTTGATTTAATGTAATTTATACATATTCGATATCTCCCAAAACCCTCTATGTGGAATGTGTTGGTTTTTTCTTGAAGATGTTCTGACCACATTTGATGCAAAGTGTTTCTTGCACCATTCAACAACATCATGTGCATTGTCTAGACGATCTTCTGGATAACTCATTTGATGCTTTCTTAAAGCTCGTTTGATGCAAGCTCCTGCTCCATCATGCTCACCCTTTCCATGCCCACTCTAAAAAAAACTCCAAACATGTTGTATTTTGTAGATTTTATGATATCTACAAAGTGCATAGAATGGCCGTGAAGATTTGAATTGTGCCGCACATCCATCTGACCATACAAAATGATTGTCAAATTTTACACCCCTGCTCTTAAAAAATATTGTAAAGCAATGTTGGACAATAAGTGTGTCATGCTCTTTATCATCACTAATATAAAAGTGATATTCTTTTTTAATGACTCATTCTTCATCTGTACTCTCAACACCATCCAATTTTGATTATGCATGTCAATAACACACATGAACCATAATAGTGATCTGCTTTAAAAAGTAATACTCTGATTGAATCTCCTTTTGATGTACAAAGGAGTAATTTTCTGCAAAGTCAACTACTGATAGAACTATTCCATGTGGGAAAGCATCTCTCAATGTTTGGAATTTTTGTGCTTGCCACTTAGCAAAAAATGAATGATGTATGTATGGTCGTATCAATTTTAAAAAATCTTCCATAAATTTTCCAATGGGAATCTCCTCTTCTACATAGTTCAACCTTGTGGATTCTTTCCCAAAATTTGTTTGCAACTTTACATACTTGTACCGTGTCAAGTAGAATATGTGAATAACTAATAAACCACACTTGATCAATGAAATATTACATCAAAGAGAATCCAAATAACTTGATCTATGAGAAATTGAAACAAATAAACTCTCTAAAAATAGTACTTACCTCTTGCAATTTATTATCTTTGTTAGGTCAAGATCCTCAATTTTGAAGGAAATTTAGCCAAATTTCCACGTCTCACAAATTCCTTTTATGCAATTTATTTGAGGTCCATTTTCATGATCACATAATATAGACTTTATGAACAAACTTGCCTGTTTAGGAGGTGCATTTTGAAACCCACATCTTTCTTCTCCCATCTTTCGAAACACCTGATAGTAGAGATCAAATTCAATATGATAACAACAACAAGTTTCAAAAAACTTGTTTATCTTCACATAATATGGCTTTAACCTTTGAAACATTGTTTGCCCAACCTTTATATGAGGATATGCATTACAAAAAGTTCATATACATCTCAAATTGTGTTATGTCTAGCCAATGTTTGATATGATTTTCATAAATACCAGGTCCAATCCTGTATCTCATAACATCTCTAGTATTTGATGATGGACGAGTCTGATCATGCCAAAAACCTGAGACCAAGTTCCTAACAACATCTTTAATCCTATCAGAATGGGGAGCTCTACACATAATTGCCTTCTAAACTCTCATCCAAAAACTTTCTCTTTTTCTCATATTTTATCAATGTGGTTCTACTATAACCAATTTCAGTTGAAAGTGCTGAAATTTTTCTTTTTCTTGCTATATCTTGATGTACAATAGATGTCAACATCACCCTTCTTATAGTGGCCTTATCCATAGTTCAAGATCCTTTCCCAATGGAATCTAAACCATTTTTAACATTTTAAACAATATCCTTTTGTAATCCCATGTGTTTCTTCTTATTTGATGTTGAATGGACACCCAACAATTGTAATGACTCTTTGAGCTCATCACGAAGAAGTAAACGTGATAACAATTGGGTTTTTTCAAGTGTATCAAGATGATTGATCATTCCATTTACAGATTTAGTCATTGACCTCTTTCTCTTATTATAAGGCTAGTTGGCATAATATTTGAGTTTCTCCATATCCATTTCAAGTAAATGATCTAAATTTATATGAGAAATTTGTTTCCCCACCTTCTCAGCTAGTTTTATATGCTCATCCATACCAATAGGAGGAAGTGATCCCGAACCCTCTCCAACATGCATTGTTTGAACTTGTGCCTCCTCCCTATCTTCAAGGACCATGCATTCTTGAGCGAATTCATTTGATCCAATGTATAGATTTGGCTCGACTTGAGCATGAAAACTTCCTGCTTGTTGAGCCCTTCCTACACATGTGTCACAAAATATTTTGTAAACAAAAGTGAGAGATGATGTTAAATATATAAGTGAATTTTATGTATGCAAGCAAACAAATTGATAAAACATGATGAGCTATAAGTGAGAGAACTTTGTGCTAGTTTTATATGCTCATCCATACCAGTAGAAGGAAGTGATCTTGACCCCTCTCCAACAAGCATTTTTTGAACTTGGGTCTCCTCCCTAGCTTCAAGGTCCATGTGTTCTTCAACGAATTCGTTTGATCCAATATCTAGATTTGGCTCGACTCCAGCTTGAGGAATCCCTAGAGCATAAAACATAAAAATAATTTGAGAACATTGAAATTGCAACTTGCATGACTAAGATGACTTGATGATATTTAAAAGTATTTATAGTCATTCAAGTGCAATGATGGTTATAAACCTTCAAAGTAAAAGTCCTAAACACACACTTGAGAGTGAGAGAGAGAAGAAACAAGCATGTACCTTATTTCTTTATATGATAATTTTCCAAGTTTTGATCATGCCTCTTTTGTTCTTCTTTTGACAATTTTCATTGAGATGCATTTTTTATTTTTCTTTGTTGTCCCATTTTCTTCTTCAACTTAAAGATGACTCTAAAAAAGTCCTCTACCAACTTAGTCAAATTATCCTCCAAATTTTTCCTTGATTGATAAAAATGAAATGTTGTCAAGCTCCAATATTTGCCTCCTTGATAAATGTGCAAAAACTACTTCTCAAAAATCTGCGCTCCAAGTGAATCAAAATTATTCAAGTGTACATGGAATAACTAGATCCTAGTTTAAATGAATCAAGTAGTAAACAAACAAGTTATTTCATTGTGGAGTTTGTTGTTATTTAATTCATAGGTATGCACAAATATATCTAGTAATTTTAGAATTTTGTTAAAGTGTCAAAATGTATAAATATTAGAGGTATAATTTGAATTGAATTTTCTTAATTATATTTGAATTGAATTTCAAGTTAGTTGTCAAAATGTATAATAGAGGTATAATTTGAATTAAATTTTCTTAATTATATTTGAATTGAATTTCAAGTTACTTGTAAAAACGATAATAGCTCGATATAATTTGAATTGAATTTCAAGTTACTTGTCAAAAGATTATATCTTGTTCTCAACTCAATGGTTCATGTTGCTTAAGTCATTTTTAAAAAAATATTTATTGTGATCAACATGAATGAACTTAATTATAAAATGGCATTGATTTCCTAAAATTCTACTAGAGATCAAATGTATATTGAATATAAGGAAATGTAAGTTGTAAGAGATCATAAAATAAGAAAACATGTATGTATATTGAATATTTAAAACAAATGCATACATATATTATGTGTAAACATGTTTAAACCATAAGCAAACACATGTACACATATGTAAAGGGATTCAATACATAGAAACATAACACATATTATAAGCAAAGAGGCAAATGTATGCATATATCATATAAGAAAATATATGTACATATTGTATACACTTAAAAATGGTCATATCACATTGTCTGGTAATTAATTAAATATTTTTAATATTTAATTAAAATCTTTTGATTCTATCTACGTATAAATAAATTTAAATAATTTATTTATATTGTTCATGATTTCATTTCGATTAAATATTTAATCACCTTTTCATATTCATTTCTTAATTAATTAAATAAATGTTACAATTTATTTATATTAATTATCATATAATCTTAGTTTGAATATTTTATTCAAATAAAGATTAAAATATTATAATTCTTCTAAATATCATTTATAATTAAATATTCCAAAATATTTGATTATTTCTTCTAATCTAATATTCATTTTTAAATCATTTCAAAATTCCTCTAAATCAATTCAAAAATCTATTCATAATTAAATATTTCCAAAAATATTTAATTAAATTCTTCTAAATATTTCAAAAATCTTCTAAAGTCACATCATGATTAAATATTACAAAATATTTAATTAATTCTTCTATAGTTTTCAAAAATCAAAAATCAAATATCAAAAGTAATAAATAAAATTAAATAAATTTAAATATTTATTTAATTTGGGATTTATCTTCAACTCCCGGGAAACAAACTGCCAAAACAGAAAATTAAATTTCTCTGTTCCTGTGCAGGCTTGTTCCCGTGGGTTGAAGACAAGCTTCCATTCTTCTCTCCAACCTCTCAACCTCCTCCCTTTTCTTCTCAACTTCTCAATCTCTCACCATTCAAACATACCAGACAATTCACAGCCGTAGATTCTTGCCAGCCAGGATGAAGCCTGCAAAAATCTATAAATACAGCTGCCGGGAGCTCCAAATCATATAGAATTTGAAGCAAGAAAACTATAGCCAAATTACAAGCAGCATTAGCATTCATAGAGTATTATCATAGCAATAGTATAGCAATCATAGCAATAGAATCATGACTCATCTCATCTACAGCCCCTGTACATAATTACAGCCCCTGTCCATCTTCACCATCATTTAGGATAGTTTTCCTTTGCATACTCGTTCTGCAGCAGTCATTTGGAGAAGCTCACACAATCTGAGAGCCAGAAAGCTTCAAACCAATCTCTGGAGATAGAGAAAGACGGAACGTTCTTGAAGGATTGTTATTTTATAGCCAAGTTTATTTCAAATTTCTTCAATTTAAAGTTCTGTTAATAGTGTTTTGTTTTAATTAGATTAACAATAGAATACATTACACATTTTTGGCGCCCACCGTGGGGCCTTTGCCCCTTTTTAATGTTTTGTTTGTAGTTTTTTTTTGATAGGTTACAGGAAAAACAGCGGAATAGCGCAGACGACACGTTTTCGGAAAAACATTTCCAGTTTAGCGCCCGTGATAAATCTTTCAGCGCCCGTGACTAATCTTTCAGCGCCCATAAAGTCTGTTTCAGCGCCCTTGAAGTATTTTTTAGCGCCCGTGACTAATATTTCAGCGCCCGTGACTAATCCTTCAGCGCCCGTGAAATCTGTTTTAGCGCTCGTAAAATCCTTCAGCGCCTGTAAAGTCTGTTTTAGCGCCCTTAAACTCTGTTTCAGCGCCCTTGAAGTATCTTTCAGCGCCCGTAATGTTTATTTCAGCGCCCATAATATTTTCTTGCAGCGCAAATTTTTAAAACACTGTAATCTATAATCTGTACTTGTAGTTTAGTTTTAACTGATTCTGACGCAGCCGCGGACAGTTAATAATCTAAGGATAAAATTTACCAATCCTAGGGTAGTCATCTAAAGGATAAAATGAAGCAATTCTAGGGTAGCCATTTAAAGAAAAACGAACCAATCCTAGGATAGACAAATCATTTTTCAATTTTAGCTTAAAATGAATTTTCTCTTTATGTGAAGCAAAATCTTCACTTAGTTTAGAAAATTTTAGTTTGGTGCTTAAAATTGAATCTAGTGTTTGCTTTGTTCTCAAGTGATAGGCCTATGCTCTCCCCTTAACTGGGTGATCAAAATGCCAAACTCACTTATTCCTTTTTATGCATCTTTAAGTTTTATTACAACCTTGTAGAGAGCCTGCTCTTGTGGGAAAAAGTACTCACCCAAGAGGAACGACTCAAGTGGGTTCAAGCCAAAGCCAGGCTATTCCACCCCACTATAAAATTTAAAGCAAAATTGGGGAAACCCTCTTTTGACGGTAGTGTGCATGATAACCATCCCCAAAGCCTTTGTTCTAAAGGTAGGGAGGTCTCTCGAGGGAGTTATCATTTGCCGCACCGAACGGAAATCCTTACTACGAACCTAGTGTAGTAACTAACCGAGTCAGTATCCAAACATCATTTCAATTACAGTGCAGGGGAGGGAAGAATCTACCCCCAAGATACTCACCATATAACTGCCAAGGATTGTTTGCTCAGGGGATCCGGTATCCACTTCCGTCACTCTGAGTACGCACCTGGAAAAGACAAAAACACGGGCGCCCTTTCGGGGGTGACACGGCTGTGTGAGTCAACGCAGTTTTAAGATGTGGGCTGTTGATTGCTATGATGACCTACTTGAGAACTAAGAGTGAGTCTGTTTGAAGTGCTTGTCATGTGTAAAACCTGTTAAAACAATTTTTGAAAAACATTTTGGTTACACACTTGATGTTTAGCATAGGACTTAAAAACAATTGTTTTCAACTTGTTTGATGTGTTTTCATTACATTAATTTAGATAAAGATCATCCAAAACACTCATTATCATATTGATCAATCTCATGTTACGAGATTGGAAATCTACAAAGTTTGTAAAAAAATCCGTTTCCAAAAGGATTAAGAAGCCAAAGAAACCTCTCAACCACAAGAAATTATTGAAGAAACAAAAATTCTTATATCAAAGTCGAAAAGTTTTACTTAAATATAGAACTTTTCTTCATAGGTATCATGATTGTGTTAGAGGTCTTTCAGATGATTATGCCATAGAGCCTTTGTATTCACAAGCTTATTTTCAAAGAAGAGCCCTTTCTCAAAGGCATAACCATAGTCAACGCATCCGTTTTAGTTATATTCCCCAACCAGCAATTGAATACTCTACTCGTCCAAATCAAATCTTACAATAGAGAACTTAGAAAACATTGGGCATCTATCACAAAATTCATCTTTTTACAAAGCCATGATCAAAACTTCATAAAGTGCAACAACCATCCTTTTCTAGATCTTTTGCTTATATTCCCACCAACAGGATTTTCATCCTTTCACTTAGGGAACAACACAAGTTACAAGATTAGAAAATTTCATGTAAGTCATAGAATTTTCATTCTATCTTGACCTTCATACATACCACATCAATTGCACTATTTCACTCTTTTGATCAAAAGTGAGTAAAATTTTGATACAAATCTATGCCTGTCTTCACGAGATCTCAAAAACAAATGGAAAAAGACGAAGGAGAAACTACAACTAGTAAAATGGGTGATCGAAATGAAAAAGAAGAGGAAACATTTAATATTGATGAGATAACGGAAGAAAAGCTTCAAGAAGCAGAACAAGATCCTCAATTTCATACTCTTATGGAGAGAATCTTAGAACGTAACAAAGAAAAATACTTCCTTACATTAGCTAATCAAGGAGCTAAGTTGCCTCACACCTTTGACATAGAGGGGATTAAACAAAATCCTGAAAATCCTCCTAATGATTTTAGTGCTCTTAATCAACAGATCAAAGAATTACAAGGGCAAATAAAGGAAATGCAAGGAGGTACAACAAAGAAATATGTTTTGGAAGACATATCTCCTTATCCATTTGATAGGAGTCTTCAAATGATCCCATTTCCAAAACATTGTGAAATTCCTAAGTATGATAGGTATAATGGAAAAACCGATCCCATAGACCATGTTAGGGATTTCCGAAACATGAGTCTTGAATTTGCCTATGATGATACTTACTTGATGCGATTATTTCCACGAAGTCTAGGCGTACAATCTATGGAGTTGCTTTCAAAAATTACTCCACCTATCAAAACTTTTGAGGAGTTGATAAATCAGTTTATCTCACAATACGCCTACAATATTCAACATCAAATAACAATGCTTGATCTTTGTAAAGTGAAACAAAAGGTAGGAGAACCCTTTACTACATTTTTACAAAGATGGAGAAGGTTATTTGCATGATATTCTCGTCCTATTCCTGAAAAGGAAAAGATGGATATTTTTATCAATAGCCTTGATCCAGAATTAAGCTATAGGCTTAACCTTCATTGTCCTCATAACTTTGAAAAACTGATTGAAAATGCAATCACCATTGAAGGGGCCTTGGTTAAAAGGGGAGTGATAAAACTTGATAATCCAAGTACATAAAATCAAAACAACGATAAAACAAGGTTTTGGAATAGAAACAAAAATGTTGTTAATGATGGTATAGTGGATGCAAATAATTTACGAACAAGACCATCCGTTTTCAATTTATCAAGTACTCCAAGAAACAATTCACAAGGAAATACAATACAACAAGGAAATAACAATCAACAAGGACAAATTTCCAAGCAAGAGAACATGACTAATCAAAATGCCAATCAAAATCGTGGTAATTTCAATAATAATCTTGGCAATACCCAAATATCAAATCCGTCTAGACCTTCATTCTTTTCAAATCGACGGACTTTTACTGCTTTGGGTCAATCTCTTGAATCTGCTCTCAAGGAACTTCTTGATAATAAAGTTATCACTTTGCCACCACAAAGAGATTATGAGCCACGAGTTAAACCAACATCATGGAATGACTTGTATTATTGCAATTATGATCGATGTAAAGGCCATAAGACAAACAATTGTCAAGCTTTGAAAAATCTAGTACAAGATTTAATTGACAATGGTACTATTACAATTGAGGGACATCATACCAATGATGATCATCAAGCATTCAAAGATCCTTTTCCAAACTACCAAAAGGGGGAAACATCGGATACCAAAGCCAAAAGCATACATAATGTTGAAGACAATATAATCCGCCATATTTACACAGATGATAAACGGATTAATGTTATCAAAATTAAAGGAAAACAAGAATATCAACAGGTTAATGTAACAACAAGAGGTCAAGCAAAGGTTGTTTTAAAAGGAAGTTAGTCTAAAACAACTATTTCTTCTCCAACTCAATATAATCTGGTTGATCAATTGAGAAAAACATCAGCTCAAATTTCTATTCTTGAACTTCTTAAAATATCCCCTATACACAAAAATATTTTAGAAGAAGCGCTTGTGAACACAACTGTTGATACCGATCTAGATGCAAACAGATTTCAAGCCATGGTGGGACATTTGTCTTCCCCCACTTGTCTTTCATTTTCCGATAAAGATGATGCTTCTATGACACATCCACATAATTCCTCGTTATATCTTGAAGTCATGATCCATAAACATCGAATTAGACGTGTCTTAATAGATGGAGGAGCCGGTTTGAATATTTGTACCTTAAAATTAATAAATGCCTTAGGAATTTTGGAAAATGAAATTGATTCACGAAGGAAGATAACTATTAAGGCATATGATGATGAAGAAAGAGCTTCTAAGGGATTAATATTGCTACCTATCAGAGTGGGACCTGTTGTGAAGAATACTTTTTGTCAGGTTCTAGATCAAGATTTGTCTTATAACATACTTT
>VDFB02086631.1:0-30512 GCA_007258455.2 Sequoia sempervirens | reverse complement strand
GCATGATAATAATTAGGTTAGCAAATTTACTATGGACGTACTAATGTTTAATCATGATACTCTACTTGTTAAAGTTATCATTGTAATTGATGTCTAACTTGTCTGCAGGGACTAGATCAAACCAAGGTACCCTCTAAATCCATTGTTGCTTGAGAAATTGATAATTTGGGATAAAACTAGTATAACCCCTATTAGGGACATTACAAATATTAATTGTAATTTAGAGGGTTTTGGATCCACAGAGGCCTTAGAACAAAAAAGGTTTAAAGTAAAGGGGATTTTGGTAGAGAGGCATCTTTGGATGCGAAAAAAATTCCAACTGAGTTGAATGCATTTCAGATTTGGATTTGGGTGAACACAAATCAGCTAAGGCAAAAGCATGAGACTTGGATGTAAAGCCACTTAATACAGTTTAAATATTCGATCAGATTTGGATAATGCTCAAAAGACAAAGGTAATAAAAATTGGGGAATCTCCTTCAAGATATAGATAGAGGCAAAGACAAATGTAAATCTAGGCATAGGAATGATTTCTAAACCAAATTAGGGCTTGTAGGCAAAAGAGAATAATGTGATTTAGGAAAGTGAAAACATAAGTTGAATGCAGTAAGAAAATGAAACCTAGATTAATTAAAAGACCTTAGGCATCCAGATTACATTTAAGTTATTTAACATTCTAAGGAAATAACAGAAAATAGAGGACCCCTGGGAGATTGTAACCATGGACCAACCTAAGAGAAACAATATTAAATCAAACCCAAACTTGTAAAACTTAGCAAATCTAATTCAACTGCGGAAATCAAACCAGATGGCTAGAAACAATGAAAATAAGCTAGGAACCTTAGACATAGAGCAATAAATTTTAATCCTAGTAAACTGAAACAAACAGTGTGGAAGATAAAACATTAAACTTAGAAAATAATCAAGAGGGCCTTGATTTAGAGAATCTAGGCATGTTGTGAGCAACAGGTCACAACCGTTGGCAACTCTTGTGGGGAAAACATTCTAGAATGTTCAAAATCCAAATTTTTGGTTTTAACAATGTTGAAACAAATCAAGAAAATGTTTCACAAAGAGATTAACCAATCTCATAATAGGAAATACCTATGAAATCATTTGGTATCAAGAGATTAGACTTATATGTGCAAGTGTATTCATTACCCTTTTCACAATTTGCAGAGATTAACAATTATGGAAAAGGAAATAGGAGTATGACAACTAGTTTTACCCTAAAGCAAGTTTATTGGTCTACATTTGATACAGAGTGCCTGTACAAGTAGATATGTTACCATTTATCAGAAATTGCTCTCCTAGCATGACATCAATAGTGCCGACAGAGATATATTTGGTCCCACTCTAGGCATTGCTCTTCTATTGGTCGAGCATCCATAGACCCAATAAATCACCCATAATGATTTTACTTATATAGTACTTCCTTTTATTTTTTATTTCTTGCTTCATTTGATTTCATCTTTCCAATAGTTATGGAAATCTATCTTGGGTTGGGGACCACCATGGTAGATGAAGGGTCAAACATAAGGATTTCTTCTGATAGCCTAAACCATGATTCATCACCCTATCAAATTTGAAAGTATTAAGGTGTGTTGATCAAAGGATACTATTGTAAATCCATAATTGAAGCCAATTTTGTTTATTTAGGATAACCTACTTTGGAAAGAGTCCTAACTGGCTTGAATCAAAGCTAAAACCAAAGATCGAGTTTCCAAAAGCATTCCAAACAAGGTATCCCATTTTAACTTGATTATCATATCATCCCAAGAAATTTAAAATCATGGACTTAGGGGGCAACTTTTATTAAAGTGAAAACCTACAAACTTCTCGCTTAAAGCTTTATTCAAAACACAACAACAAAACTTACTCTAAATTGAATGACCAGGACTTTGGCCTAAACAGTCAACCACACAACTCAAACAACAAATAAAACAGAATAAATACTAGATAAAAAAAAAAACAGAGATTTGGGAGGCTGAAGAAATCCAATGTTTGAAACTATCTCCTGCCACTTATCCAAAAACTCAGAAATTTTATTTAATTCAAAACAAAACTTAGGAAAACATAAAAGAAAACAGAAAAAAATCCAACACTATCAATTTACAAGCATTCAAGAGGTGTCAAAATAAAAATTTCAGCATTTCTCAATTTAGACTTCATGAAGGTACATATAAGAAATCTCTTTCTAGTTATAGTCAGGAGCCATGTTTTTCATCTTTGAATTCAGAAAAACAAAGCATGTCCAATCTATTTTTATATTCAGGATGCTTACTATGCAAGATAACAATTGAGGTAATTCACTATATTCATGTTTAATCCAGGTGCACATTTTCTTACCTAAACCAGCATAATCAAAGGGATAATACAAGGTGTAGGTAAAGAAAAACTAGTTTGTTTTTTAGACAAATCAGCCAGAAGTAATTGCTCATTGTTCATTAGGTGTCTCTCTTATTGGATGTGCTTGCAACTTGGGTTTTTTTATCATCCAATATGTTTGCATCCTATATTTCCTGATTTATTTCAAATGATTCTTTTCCATGTTCTTTGCATTCTTTGCCATGGTCATCTATCAATAAGGAATCTTGCTAGTCATTATCTGTCAAAAATTCCTTACAATCATTGTCCAGATGAATATTTTCTGTGCCACTGAAACTGAAAGAACTGAAAGAACCATCATTGATGCTCATACCTAGGTCTATATAGCATTCCAATGGATTTACGTGATTCTGTACATTTCCAAACTCAGATTCTTGAGACATACCATTCTCAATAGAAAAATTAGAATCATCAATACAAACAGTAATTTATGCATTTATGATAAACTCATTTTGACACAAGGGATAGCTGGTTACCTTTTATACATTGCCATTAAATAGGGATGAATGTGCCAATTTCAACCTCACATTCTTTCAACACGGTCACATCATTAATCACGATTTTGACAGTTTAAAATTGTCAATCTCCTCTTTAATGGATTTATTAGTCTCACCACATGAAATAACCCCCTTACAATTTTTTCAAATTTTCACATCAACAACTTCCCCCGTCAGCGTTAGCGAAACCAAAACCAGCTTTGTGTAAATTTTAATGATCAGATTTAATGCACAGAAAATTAATTCAAATCAGACACAATAACACAGCAGATACCCTGGGAAAACCCTCCTCTTGAGGGAGAAAAACCCAGCAACAAAGATCTCTCTTATATATATAAATAGTGGCAACAATTCTCTTTACAATGAGGCCAATCACAAGGCCAATATTTAGCACCTACACAAGATGCAAAGACAGATAATAATCTGCACTTCCTTGATATCTAAATCTGTCCTTGAAGAAATTCGCAATCTGCTCTTGATGAAATTCGCACTTGAATGAAGGAATGAATCAAACTTACTTGATGTGTAAATGAGAACAAATGATCTTCTATATATACACAATGATAGAGAGGTTGCACCTCTTCAAGAGATAGGTCGGCCACCATACAAAATATAATTACAAGGATAGGAGGTCGGCCTTCAATTACAAATGCCTTTTCTATTTATGACGCAACCAATAGAGAGAAAGTCGGCACACATAGAAACTAGTGCCAATCAAATTAAATCTCACCTCTTTATGGATAGAGGACTCTATAAATTAAATAGCTCTCTAGCCATTATTTAATTTATTTAATCAACAATAATAGGTTGGAAGAATGCGACTGAAGCTGAATGTTATCATCAACACTTTGAAATGTAACCCTACACCAAGAATGTACACCAAGATCTCAATGACGGCTGAGGTGTGTGAGCATATGGTGCCGAGGATAGTTAGCTAAATAATTGAAAGTGCTGGAAATACAATGATTAGGCAACTCAACCACTTATTCAATGGGAGTAGATTGACGGCTGAGCCGATCAGCATTATGAGGATTACAAAGTGCATGAAAGTAAAGTAATAGGCAGCTTGCCGACCCCTTCCGCTTGTTCAATGGGCAGTACAGAAAGTAAAGACGGCGAGGCTTGTCCTTCCACCAATGGTGGGGATGAAATGCTTATGCAAGAAAGTAAATAGGGAGGCGTGGCCTACCCTCTTCCACTAATAGTGGGAATACAATAGTAATTTGCAGAAATGTAAAAGAGCTGATCAGTACAACTGATTCAGTGTTACAATATGAAGTATAGTCTACAAGAAGCCGAGTGTTATTGCTGTCCAAATCACTCCAAAATATTATTATGTGCTTCACCAAACTTCTCAAGCTCACAACTATGAAAACAAGCCCAAAACCCAAACTTCTACAATCTGATGTAAAAAACCAGCAAACTGAAAATGCAAACTAGCAAGCCAGAAACCCTCCAAAATGCTCATAACTCCATGAAAACTCCTTTGAATGACATGAAACAAGTTGCAAATGAAACCTAGGAAGGAGGCAGCCAAGTCTAGACAAAGAAACAGCTGCAAAACACCTCCCAATATTTAATGCATGTTAGAATATTATATTTATATTGTTAATGGTCAATTTTGTTTAGTTTGTTTAGCTGTTACTGTTTCTACAGTAACTAGTAGGTAGGTAGATATAGTTAATATCTACAGTGTTTTATGCACTTCTTTTTAATGTAACTTTTCTCATCTTAATAATAGAATGCCTACTAGAGTTTCTGGGTAAATTCGTGGGTCAAAGAAAATCGGATTTTTATTTGATTTTTTTGTAAAAATCGTGTCTTTCAGAACCTCTTGTTTTGGCACGGATTTTCTTCATTCTTGGCCGCGATTCAAATCCTTCTGAAGTTCGCGTGTCTCTGTTCTTCTCTCTCTCTGCCTGCGTTTGAAGATATATTTGTTCCTGGGTGTGATTTGAGGTCTTTGTCTAGCCGTATTTCTTCTTCATCCGGCCGCGTTTTTGCTATACCTGGGTGCGTGTGTCTTAGATCTTCCTAGACGTGCTTATTCGTGTTTCTAGCCGTGTCTTCTCTCTGCACAGTCAAACGCGTTTTGTGAAGGTCTGGTCGCGCGATTTTCAGATTTCTTCTGCCGCGTTTTTTATACGTCTTTCTAAACGCGCGTTTTTTCCTCTGTTTTTAGCCGTGATTTGTTTGTTGTATTCCGGGCGCGTGTTTCACCTTTCTGCAGACGCAGTTTTCAGATGATTTTGTGGTGTTTTCTTACTCGATCTTGAGTCCCTTCTGGTCGTTTTTGTCTGCAATAGAGACGCCTACGATTCTACCTTCTGTTTGCCACGATTTCGTGCGGATTCAAGCTCATTTTTTGCAAGTTTCTGGTCTCTAATGGCTGCCTAGGGTTCCAGATACTTCGACTAGGGATTTTTACCCTCAGATCAAGTCGAAAAATTATTTTGATTGCAAATTCCTTCTAGGTTTTACGAGATCTCAACTGGGTTGTCGTTCATGTTTTTTGGGTACCTTGTTTTCCGTGCCTCAAAATTTGTGCCGTCAAAATTTTCTGGGTATTCCTAAATCCTTCTGGGTTTTTATTAATATTTTTTGGGTTCTCAATAAAACCTCGAAATCCATGCTAGGGTTTCAGTTTTTGCCTTGAAATTTGTCTTGTCGAACCTATTTTTGTTTTCTTTGCATTATTTTGTTGTCCCTAGTTTGACCGCGAGGTATGTGATGGCATCTTTGACGAATATAATGCTCGAAAGCAGCCAAAAGTTCAATGGGAAGAATTACAACACCTGGAAGCAGCGGATGCTTACGATCTTTGAATATCGGTGTCTCGGTCAGGTCGTTTTGGGGAACTCAACCCGTCTCGCTGTAGCCGAAAAGGATCAGGACAAATGGGATGAACGCAACCGAGAAGCCGTCATGCTCATCAAACTCTCCATCACAGATAAGCAGCTACCTCAGGTATTGTTTGGCAAAACTACTACAAAAATCTGGGATCACTTGAAAACCCTTCATGAAACCTCCGACAAGAGCAGAGCGTCTTTCTCAAGAACATGCTTTTTTCCATCATGATGGATGAGAAAATGTCCTTACAGGAGCATCTGACAAAGATTAAGGACATTCATGATCAGCTGGAAGCTATTGGTCGAAAAATGGAGGAAGAAGATATGGTGGTCATTACTTTGAAGAGTCTCCCACGTTCGTATGAGCATTTCATCAAGACGCTGAATATCACCTCCACCAATGTTGATCTCAAATTTGAAGATCTTTGCAACAAGCTCTTGCAGCAGGATCGCTGGAGACAACAATTTGGACGTAGTACCAGTTCCACCTCCACAGAGCAAGTGTTCTCTGCCAAATCTTCTGCTAAGAACAAAGGGAAGGCTCAATCTTCTCAACCGAAAGGCTCTGGTTCTTCTTAGGACAGCAAGAAGAAGAAGAACGTTCAATGCAATTATTGCCATAAATACGGTCACATTAAGGCTGATTGTCGCATTCGATTGGCTTCTGAACAAAAGAAGCAGGGAGGGTCTCATCAAAAGGAAAATGTTGCAGAGCACACTGAGCAAAAAGAATCTGCATTCTATGTGTTTATGGCCAAGAGAACAGCAGATCCAGTACACTCTTCTACTTGGTATATCGATTTTGGGGCATCGCGACATTTTACTCATCGTCGGAATTGGTTCACAAAATTCGAACCATTCTTTGATTCAGTCATTTTTGGAGGAGGCGAAGAGTACACAGTTGCTGGTAAGGGCATTGTCCAAATTCACTCTGGAGGCAGAAATTTACTCTTTCTTGATGCTTACTATGTTCCCGGCATGGAACATAATCTCCTCTTAGTCAGTCAGATCATGAGGCATTCTCCCCAGTTGGATGTTGTTTTTAGTTCCTCCACTTGCAGCATCATTGATCGGGAGACTTGTACTACAATCACTATGGGACTTGAGGATCACGGTCTGTACAAACTTGTTGATTCCAGTGATTCTCAGGAGCACGCTCTGGCAGCTAGTAGTACAACCATCAACAAACTTTGGCATCAACGTTATGGGCACTTGAATGTGCACTACCTCTCTCAACTATCTCGGGAGGGTTTGGTTGCTGGTCTACCTGAGATCCACACTCAAAATCATGGAGTTTGTGGAGCCTGTCAAGCTGGCAAGTAGCATCGGACACCGTTCACAGATGGTGATTCTTGGCAAGCCTCCAAGGTACTTCAACTGGTTCACGCTAATGTATGTGGACCAATGAATACTCCTTTTGTTATTGGGTCCAGGTACTTTTTATTGTTTGTTGGTGATTTCAGTCGGAACATGTGGGTGTATTTTCTCAAGCATAAATCAGACGTGTTCAACACATTTCAGCAGTATAAGGCCTTAGTTGAGAAAGAATCAGGTTCTCAGATTGTCACTCTAAGGTCCGATAATGGGGGGGAGTTTTGTTCAGCTGACTTCTCTACTTTTTGTGCTGCACACGGCATTAAGCGCCAACTTACCACACCATACACTCCTCAGCAGAATGGTGTCGTTGAACGTAGGAATCGCACCATTACTGAAATGGCTCGTTCTATGCTGGAGTACAAAAATGTACCTAAGAAATACTAGGCTGAAGCAGTTTACACTGCAATCTACCTCCTGAATCGGTCACCTACACAGGCCGTTAAGAAGATGACTCCAGAAGAAGCCTGGTTAGGACGTAAGCCTAAGGTGGGCCATTTGAAAGTCTTTGGTTCTACAGCTCATGTATGGATTCCAGATGCCAAGTGTGCCAAGTTGGACTCTAAGAGCCAGACACTTATGTTTACTGGTTACAACGACAATCACAAGGCATATAGGTTAATTGATGTGGAGACAGATCGTCTCATATTTAGCTGTGATGTTGTGATTGATGAGACTACTGGTCCATTTGTTCCTACTACTAGTCCTGCGGATCAGCCTATGAAGGTTCCTGATGAGGGTGTTCGTCTTCCTCTTGGTTCCCCTGATGGGAGGGCTTCAGAGCATTCTGACTCTGAAGATGAGTATATTGATCATGATATAGCACCACTTGATTTTCCTCAGGACTCACATCTAGATGACTTTGTTCCAGACATCCTAGGCGATGCTGTTTCTCCTATTCCAGATGTTGGTACTTCTACTCGTCAGCCAAAGTGGTGGGCCAAGACTATCGGCGATCTTCATGATGATGAACTCATTGAGGGCAGATCAGTTCGTAGAAAGAGCAAGCAACCCAACACAGTCAACTTCGCTCTTATGGCCAACATCCACAGCATCTATGAGCCTCAAACATTTTCAGAGGCCAAAGGAATTCCAGAGTGGGAAAAGGCTATGGCGACAAAATATCAGTCTTCTGAAGAATCACACTTGGGTTCTTTCTGACCTTCCTCCTGGGAAGAAACCTATCAGCCGCAAATGGGTTTATAAAGTCAAGTATCATGCCGATGGTACTCTCGATAAATACAAGGCCAGATTAGTTGCTCGGGGATTCACACAGCGGGAGGGCATTGATTACGAGGAGACCTTCGCTCCTACTGCTAAGATGAGCACCATTCATCTTCTTCTCGCTATTGCAGCCCAATTTGGTTGGATAGTTCATCAGATGGATGTCAAGAGTGCCTTCCTCAACGGTGAGTTGCAGGAAGAAGTCTACATGACGCAGCCTCCTGGTTTCAAGGTTGCCGGCAAAGAACATCAGGTATGTAGGCTTGTGAAAGCACTCTATGGACTGAAACAGGCGCCTCGTGCATGGTACATCAAGATTGATCAGTACTTGGTTGATCATGGTTTTCAGCACAACCCTTCTGACACTAATCTGTATGTCAAACACTCTGGTGATGATATTCTCTTTCTTGTTGTCTATGTCAATGACTTAATCATTATTGGTAGTTCAACACATTTGATTGCGGCAATCAAACAAGATTTGTATCAGGCCTTTGACATGACAGATTTAGGGATTCTCCATTATTGCTTGGGTATTGAGGTTTGGCAGACAACTGATTGTATTTTTATCTCTTAGTCTAAATATGCCAGAAGTTTGCTTGACAAATTTCGGATGTAGGACTGCAAACTTGCCTCCACACCTATGGAGAAGGGGCTGAAGTTGTCAGCCAACTCTGATTCACCTCCGGTCGATGAAACGACATTCAGGCAACTAGTGGGCAGTCTCATCTACCTCACTGCCACTAGACTTGACATCAGTTTTGCAGTGAGCTACATTTCTCGCTTCTTGACAGCTCCAAAAGCTGATCATTGGATTGCAGCGAAGCGAGTGCTGAGATATGTTAAGGGCACTTCAGATTATGGCATTCTCTATGGAAGACGCAAGGATCCAAAGCTGATTGGTTACACAGACTCAGATTGGTCAGGTTCAGTGGATGACAAAAAATCTACTTCTGGGTATGTATTCAGTTTGGGTACCAGTGCTATAACATGGACCAGCAAGAAGCAACAGGCAGTAGCTCTTTCCTCGAATGAAGCAAAGTATCGAGGAACTGTTAAGGCAGCATGTGAGGCAGTTTGGCTCCGTAGGATGCTTTCTGATATGCACATGTCACAAGCAGGACCTTCTCCCTTGTACATTGATAATCAAGGGGTGCTCAAACTGGCCAAAAATCCAGTTTTCCATGAACGTACCAAGCATGTCAAGCTTCATTGTTATTACATCCGCAAGCTGGTAGAAGACGGATCAGTTCAGTTGCAGTATGTTTCAACAGCGGATCAGACTGCAGATATTCTCACCAAGTCTTTGAGCTCGGATAAGTTTGTAAAATTCAAGGGGCAACTTGGTGTTGTTGACGGATTGACCATTAAGGGAGGGTGTTAGAATATTATATTTATATTGTTAATGGTCAATTTTGTTTAGTTTGTTTAGCTGTTACTGTTTCTACAATAACTAGTAGGTAGGTAGATATAGTTAATATCTACAGTGTTTTATGCACTTCTTTTTAATGTAACTTTTCTCATGTTAATAATAGAATGTTTTATTTCTCTACCATTCACAATGCACGCATTCTAGGGCATTGACAGGCATGGTATGGCCTTCAAGAGGGGTGAACTACAAGATAAAATCAAAGACACTTCCAAAAAATCTGCAACTTAGCAATATGAAGCCCCCTAAGCATAGAAACACATAAATTCAATACCCATAACCAACAAAAATGAATAAAAACAACCTACAACCATGTATGAACCAACAACTTGAAAACAAACAAAATCATATTATATAGTAGCAATCTGATTAGATAAATCAAAAGTTGAAGCTCAATCTGCACTCTTGAGTGAAGCACAGTCTTCGGTATATCTAGCTAGGTACTATCTCTCAAGCACGAAGACTGGAAGAAGAACCTAGGAGGTATGCATTCCTCGAAGCCAAAGCCTGAAACAATTTCAGCAGCATTTCAATGTAATAAACAATGGATGTCAAACAAGAGCCCAACACTCTTATTTATAACCTTTTTCACCTCAAATTCAAAATCATTTTTCCCTCCAGTTAGGGCGCCCAAGGTGAAATCCACATTCACATTCAAATTCACCTTGTCATTTTCATTTCATTTGATCATCTCTCCAAGTCGTCCATCCTCAATAGTGCCAATAAAATATAAAGTAGGCGCCCAAAATAATAAGTGATTTAACTTTATAAAAAATCAAACCTTTCTCCCAATGTGGCGTCCAAGATGGGATGCCTTTATTTAAATTGCAATTAAAACATTAACTTGGGCGTCCCATATTATAAAATGCAAAATACATTATAAAATGTATTTATCTCCTCCAAGCTAGGTGTCCAATTAAGATATATTAAAATATAACTTAATTACTTCAAATAATTTGTCCTCCAAGCCTTAGCCAAGATTTCACCAAAATATTAAAATATTTTACCTCCTCAAGTGAAGCGCCCATCTCAAGCTCAGACCTGTCAAAATAACTCCAAGAGTGTTGGATGACCAATTGCTCAACTAATCTGCCAAAAATAGTTGCTACACTGAACTGCTGAAAAATTGCTAAAAATAGCACTGCCAAAAATAACACTTACTAAAAATAGCATACTGCTAAAAATAGTAAGTTGTTCCAAACTCTTTTTGAGCACAAACCGAGCAGCCGTCGTGACTTACTAAAAATAGTAAGTCCGGAAAAGTCCTCTGTTTCAATTGCATGTCACATCACCGTGAAGCTCTCTGGAAACCCAAAAAGAATCCAAAATCCAAATTGCAAAACATCAACATGTAAGCCTCCAAAACAGCCAAGGAATCAACCAAAAATGCAAGTCATTATCTTGTCATGCATGTTACCTTATCCTGAACCTCTCCAAAAACCCAGAAAGCTTCACTAGACATGCATTAGATAATCTTGCATGCAAACCTTCAAAACCTCCCCTAAAAGTGGAAATCCCAATTTCAACTTCTGACTGGCCTATGGGCTTCCGGAAATAGGCTATCAGATACAGAAGAGCGTATGGCTAAAATGGGGACATGAAACCACGAGACACTGGATCTTCAATTTCTATCTCGTTGTTGAGTGCTGATTAATCATGATTTTTTGCTGAGTTCTGCTTCTATATTATTTTAAACAATTGCAAAACATTCTTTATTATATATATATAATTACAAATGGATATCTTGTGTATGCATGTGTAAATGCAAGTGCCAACACAACTAATAATAATCATAAACCTAGTTGCACTATCATCTATGCTTCAAAGGACAAGCCAACTACTGAGGGAGTCATGCAAATGACAAAAAAAAAGTGCCCACTCTTGTATTTCTTAAAGGATGAAGCACCATCAAGGGGTTATAGTTGCAAATTTGCAATGATGTTAAATTAGTTACAAGGTTATATGGGTAAAGAGACTAGGAGTTTGATTCAGATATGTCAGTTCAAGGTGTCTTTTGGTGCAGTATGTATAGTAAAAGTTCTTATTATCCTAGATCATTAGAAGGGAAGAAGTGAACGTTTCTTATTTTTTTCAAATGTTAGCTTCTATATTATTCTGATCATGAACACATTGAGGACTGATACAAATCGCTAGTTCATACTTTAGCAAACCTATACATAATCATGATGAAATGACAGACATATGTTGTCTTCTTTTGGTCCTATTATCCACTTTAAATGAGGACTTTCGTACTGAGAAAACCTTGACTGTTGACTCTTTATGTGCTTGTTTTTGATCCCTTTGTTATTTTCCTTCTTCCAAAGTCTTTCTATTCTTTCAAAGTCACTTCATTGCTTCCACTGAAAGGGGATTTATAAATTCCCCTAGAAGAAAAAGGTATCTGGGAGCAAATACATTGCTATATAAAATTTGATTATATTTTCAGTTGCTGTAACCACAGACCCCTTTATATTGAAATAGAGGTCTTCTCTGAAAGAGTTTACAAGGAAATATTTTTCACTTTTAAGGTAGTTCAGGTTATGTTTCCTCATAGTTTGTAGCAAGCAGCTCTACATTTGTTGGATTTCATTCCTTGGGTGTTCCAGTCATTCTCTACTTGTTTTTAATGTATTGCTTAGTTGTCATTAGTGCGTCAAGTCCAAATTTTGATGATATCTTAGAGAATTATGATAAGTAGTCTGTTGATTTGTCTAATTATAACTAAATAGTTTAGCTTTTGTGTATTGTGCGCCCTAGTTTCAAGCATTTGGTTTTCTTACAATTTCATGTTCATGTTACTGATCTTTCTTCAACCAGGCAGGTTGTTGCTGCTTCACAAGCTGGAAAGCATAATGAAAAAAGGGAAAGCTATGGTGATGCCATGATTATTGATCCATGGGGAACTATTGTTGCCCGTTGCAAAGGTATGCTTCTTTCAGTTTGCAAGTTCAGGAATGAAAACTCAAAATTTACAAAACATCTCCCACCGCCCTTGCCCCTCCCCCCCTTTAATTATTGATTAAATTGATGAATATCACATTCTTGCACCTAAACATCTAGGCCAGAAAATTTAATTCCAATAAATTTTGTTTCTTGTATATTCAAATTTTGCATTCATTCTCTAGTGAAAAAACTTGATTCTTCATTCATAGTTTATAACAGATAAACAATGTGGAAAACTTGTTTGTTTTGCTTTTATAAATTTAAAGTTAGTTGTTGTTGTTGAATGGAAATTTAATTTTTTTCTCCATTTTCTAGATGCATAGAAGTGTATGCAAGTGTACACGAATATGACATTCTTCTCAAAATTGGCAATTTCAGTTTCATTGCATTTGTCTGGAATTATTTGAAGTTTATGACTTATTGAGACAATGAAATATTTATTTTAGCAAGAATTATATTCTTTGAAGCCATTATGTGGGCTATATTGTTTGTTAACATTTTATTTTAGCAAGAATTATTTTCAAGACAACTCAAACTGGAACAGTATGTGAGTCAAGGGGAAACTCCTTAGAAACTAAAACTAACCCTAGATGATAAGCTATAGAAAATATTTACAATTACCAACACTGTTACTATATATCTTGGGGGTTTTGCAATAGTGAAACAAATAAAACAACTTCTGCCCGATCTTTTTGCTTCGGGTATGAGCACAAGACCTCAAAGAGTTCTTTCCCACAAAAAAGAGTTTATGGAATTTAAGACTTAAATCAAAGCAATTGAATCTAACACAACAACACCTTCCTACTGGCTAAAAGTTGAAAACAATAAGCTGGTGCACTCGAGTTTTCAAAGGAATAATTGTTTTAAACAAATAATGACACAAAACTCCAAGAAGTGAACAGCTAAGTTGTAATTAAAGCTACAAGCTCAATAGATAAAAATATCAATACAAAGCTTGATTTTAATCACCTAATTTCAATCTAATCATTGAAATATTAAATAAAATTCTTAGAAACACAAACATAGAAAATATTCACTTGAATGATATCTCAGAAGCATAAGTGTAGCATTAACTAATATTATTAAATTATGTGCTCACAACACTTATTTATAAGGTTACAAAACTCAATTTAGGGATTTAAGATAATAATTAAATTTTGAGGTATAGGGATGTGGGTTTGAGGGTTGGGTATGCATCTTCATGGAACACAGATTTTATCTCATACAATCTAGTTTTGATGATCTCTGTCTACCAACAATCTTTGTTAGTTTTAGGATCAGAAATTAAATAAGCAGATATAGAACAATTTAAACAATTTGACACAGCATATACCCTTGGAAAACCCTCCAACTTGAGGGAGAAAAACCCAGCAACAATATATCACTTATATATTGAATAATAACCAGCAATTTGCTTTACAATAAGGCCAATCAAAAGGCCGAATATCAACACCTCACTAGATGCAATACAAGATAATATCAATCTCCTTGTAGATGAAAACTTCGACCCTCTTGAAGACTTCTATCTGCTGAAGGTAATGCTCAATCTCTTACTAAGTGCAAACTTGAACAATGATGAATGAATGATAGAATGAGGAGAGTGAACACCTATAAATACAAAGTGAAGGTGACTTCTCCCAAGAGATGCGTCTCTCCTTCAAGAGGTCGGCCACCAATGAAAAGATATATCTCATATGAAGAGTGGCGAATTCCAACATGAAGTCGGCCACACAAAATAATTATTATTTAGCGTTAAGTGAAACGCCTCTTCACTAAAGGATATCACCAATAAATAAATAGCCGTTTAGGCTATATTTAATTTATTGCCTTATAAAGAAAATTGTGGCTGGAAGTAGAGGCCCGTGGCTGTAAACATCAACAATCTTGTGCTTAGGATATTGTCAACCTTCTAGTTGCATTATGCCATTTTGTGCATGCCCAACAATGATTTCAGCCCATGAAATTACATCACACTTGGATAATTTTTCCAACAATTCATGTATCTTTTCTATACTGTCTCATTCTTCATACATATCTGTTATGGCCTGCCAATTGCATTTACTTCAAACCACTTCTCACTTGTGCATATCCCAAATCAAAAGCCCCATTTAGATCACAATGAGTGACTGCAATCAAAGTCTATTGAATTTCACAATACACCTGACAATTGTGTTTGCTGAGAAATCTCTATAGTTCTTTCGACCAGCCCATTTTTACATCTTCAACAATCATTTAATTCACATCTCATTTTGAAGTTCATAAATCCGACTTGAACTTGGCAAAAACTCGGCAGGCCCAAAAAATCCGACTCGACGACTTAAAAAATTGCTTAAATTACTTTAGAAACACATTTTTTTATTTTGGAAAATCCAATGAGTCCATAAATGAGTACAAAAATGTTTTCTATTAAATTTGATTGATTTGAATGCAAATTGAGTACAAAATCACATCCCCATGTGGATTCCTAATGGCTGATAGCCTGATACAATAGATAGCTGACAAAATGAAAATAATAAATTGAAAAACTAAAAGTAAATACAACATTTTACATCTTCCTCTTCCCTAATCTACTGAAAACTAGGGGAGAGGTAGAGGTCCTAGTCCTTGGAGTTTGTTGTGGCTCCTTGCTTGGCATAGAAGGCAGTGGATCGACTTCCATCCTGGTGGTAGATGACAATGGCTCGTCCTTAGCCTCATCAATGTCATCCAACCCTACATCTCCAACTGCACCTAGTCCCACATCCTCCAATGCCCGTCTCTCAAAATCCAAAATCTCATCCTTGGAAAACAATGGAGGCTGTTCATCCTGCCTTGTCCAATCGCTATAAGGATCTATCTCATTCAAATCAATGGGATCCTTTGATTTGTACTCTACCCTTCTTGTGCGTAGCTGGAGGTTGTATTGCACAAAGACAAGGCCATCGAGGCGTTTTTGGGTTGAGTTGTTCCTCTTCTTTGTGTGGATGGCCTCGAACAAGCTCCAATTGCGCTCATAGTTAGATGCACTACAAGGTTGGCATAGAATGTGGAGGGAAAGTCTTTGGAGATTTGGAGTCTTTGCACCCCAATTTGACCACCAAAACTACAAAATAAAAAATTCAAGAGTTAGAAAGAAAACCCAAAAAATATTTTATCAAATTATCAATAAATTTAAAATTTTGTAACTTGTAAGATGCATGTCAAATAAAGACTCCAAATTTTATACCTAATGTTTAAGTGGTTCTTCCTCAGATAGATAGCTCTGAAGAAAAGAGTCTACCCCTTCCAATTCAGTAACTTTCCAATTCTTTAATAATGAGGTCTATCACTTCAACCTGGGGTGTCATCCTTTGAATGCATGTGGCAAGGCCCTCCATAACCTCTCCATTAGGATTTGAGAAGGTGTTTGAATAGAAAAAACAAGGGTTGAGGAAGTACCCTGCTGCATGGATAGGTTGGTGGCATTGATTCTTCCACTCCTATCAATGATCTCCCACATGGGATCAAATTTGAGGTTGTCCTCGTAATAATTTTTGATAGACTCCTTCGCCCTATCCATGGCCTCATAAATATACCCCATTGGGTTTTGATCCCCATCTACCAAATGGAGAACTCTAACCAAGGGCTCCGACACCTATAATTTACAAGAACAAATAGATTAAAGATACAAATTTGTAATGAAAGACTTAAGTTAAAAAACAAAATATTCAATTTTGAATTTAAATTCAAAGTTTAGAGGTTACCTTCATGATCTCTGTAACTCGTTGTGCAAAAAGGTTGTCAAAAAATATGCTTGCAACCCTCTCTCCTTTAGGATTTTTTGAATAAGATGAGTCTTGCCATGCTTGACTCACAAACATTTGTTTCAAAGTGGTCAAAGAACCAATAATACTTTGCAATGTTAGGAAAATCGTTGCAAATCTTATGACACCCAATCTTACCAACTCTTTCTCGTGTGTGTTATCTCTCATCAAATGAAGAACCCAAGGGTGATTGTAGATAAATTTTGTGATGCTCCTTGCATCATCTACAGCCGGTGTCACCCAATCAAGTTTGCCTATGTCCTCCAAAAGAAGGCAAGGCAATGTGCTGCACAAGGTGTCCAAAAATGTGTCTTATGTTTGTCTTGGAGCAATCTCCCAATTGCCACATATGCTGTTGTATTATCAGTTATGATTTGCGCCACATTTTCTATGCCCATCTCCATGAGAATTTCCTCCAACATTAGACACAATGTTTCAGCATTTTTTACTTTGTTTGAGGCATCCACGGATTTAGAAAAACCACCTCACCATTTGACACTATAAAAAAATTGATAATGGTGCGGTTTTTCCCATCCGTCCACCCATATGAAAGAATAGTGCAGCAATATTTTTTTCATTCCTTCTTTTTTTCTTCCACTATTAGGCTTGTCCTTTTAGTTGCATTGGTGAGCAACCTAAAAGTACAAAGTGAAAGTACAAAATTTTAATTTTTAAACACAAAAAGAACATAAATTATTGAACATGAATATATCATAAAATTCAACATAAATTACTATAAGCATAATTTACCTCCCATTCAAGTCTTTGCAAGAAGGTGCCTTGTAGCCTTTTCCCACAATTGTCAATGTAGTTACCAAATTCTTCTAATAAGGACTACTTGCCACATTAAAAGCGCCTTGACATGTATCCTCCTTTGATTTTGGTTTGGACTTGAGCACCATGACCACCAGCTATGGATGCTGCGATGGCTGCCCTTGTCCTCTCCTTTTGCAATTTTTTCTCTTCTGTTGCTGCTAGCAAGGCATTCATCTATCTTTTTTATCTCTTTGGTGGTGTGTGCACAAGGCTTAGCATCACGATGAGTAATGCCTACAAGATGGTATTTGAGGCAATTTATGTCTCTATGATATAAATATGTGCATCTAATGCAAATAACTGACTTAGGTGCCGGTCCTTGATATGCATATTTCCAAGCAGGGTCTCTAGCTCTAGTAGGATGAGTGCTTGTAATGTACGGTGGCATTGATAGGGTGGACCTTGAGGCTGAACCTGGTCCAAAAGCTTCTCTATTTGCCATTATATGATGTATTCAACCTACACATACAAAGTGAAAGCACAAAATATTAATTTTTTAATACAAAAAACCTAAATTTTACATAAATCACTAAAAATCAGCATAAAATTAGTTTAAATAAATAGAAATTAATTTGAATCAATAAAAATTTAATATAATGTAAACATTGTAAAGATTCTAAACATTTTTTCCCAAAAAAGGGTTAAAATAAATTAAAAAAACATTTTTGTATGCAAAAAACAGTGAAAATAGCAAAAAAATCAGAAAAAATCATGAAAACATGGTGATGAATCCATTTTTTTGCAATTTAAATGCAAAAATACAAGCTTATTTTATCATATGATTAATTTTTTTAGCCTAGAAGCTGGAATTTGCCTTCCAAATTCTTAAAAAAATCCCTTCGAATCTTCTCTCCTTGATGCAAACATGTTGGAAATCAATTGGCAGTGGGTTTGGAGGGGCGCTTTTACTTGTAGAGAATAAAAAGAAATTCGTTTGGGTCTGTTTTTGACCCGACCCTCTTTTTCACCTGCACGGGCGAGTTTTTCACATGGACTTGCCAGTTTTTTGGCGAGTACTCTCCAGAAAATTGGCGAGTAAATGGCTCGAGTACTCATTGTGGGAAACACTTGGTGATTAATTGGAAACTCACTGAGTTTTCCGTCTATGGTTTGGACAAATTTGACAAGTTAGTCAAAGCTATAAAGCAGTGACACTAGAGCTATAAATGTATATATTATATGTGTATGTGCATATATATGTCTACATATGTGTATGTGTTTTATTGATACGTATATGTGTGCAGCCACATATATTCAATGATATACTTATTGGAGTGGAGCAAGCAACCTTTAATGGTAGTTGTTTGAAGCATCATGGGGCTGGGGTTAGGGCTGTCTAGCCTCCACAAAAAAATGTTGGAGAAAGGAGAACTGAAGTGCAGGATATAATTAGTGGATATTTTATTATTTTGTTTCCTACATACAAATGCTGAATGGTGATATATTTATTTTTTCATTTGTAATGCAAAATATAATCTTTAGCTAGAATACTAAATATTTTTTTTAATTTTTTTTTTTTCAGTTTGTTATCACTGCATCACACATTAAGTTTTACCTCTAAAACATCTTTGATCTCGAAAATGAGCACTAGCAGCAGTGATGGCAATGTGAATGAGATGGATAGGGAAGAACTAAGTAAAGTGGGTGTTGAAGGGAGTGTTGGAGTTTCTTCTTCTTCTGAAATTCCAAACACAATATTGAAACTCCACAAGACTGTTTTGCATGGCCTTCATCTATAATATTCCCGGGTAAATTTGTATGCTAAATGTTTTCAATTTTACCCAACCATTTGCACAGGCATTTTGTCAAACAGTTGACACTCTGCTGACTAAATAGATATGCACTTTGCTTTCATTATCGGGGATATTATCATTGAATGAAACAGTTATAAAGTGGACACATTATGCATTTTAGACTTGTAGAAACATAATTTATGAGCCCAATAAATATCAATTGATATTTTCCCAGATTCCAAAACCTTACGATTTACAAATAATATAAATCTCAGAATTTAGCACTACAGTCCAGAATAGATACTTCTCCTTATATGATTTATTTGCCACATTCAAACATCAAATATCATAATATTTTAACTCATATATCCTCTAACCTGGAGATGCGCCTGGAAAAACTATTGGTACCTCCCATAAAGTGTACGACCGCCACACAAATGGTACGAAGGACTCAAGGAGGAATTGCATGGAAGTCAAGGCACTAGTTATTCCTTTTGGGAATGAAGCAGTGATTCCTTTGTCTTACCCACATCACCTTAATGCTAACCAAAATATGTATGTCTCTTTTTTTCAAGGCTGCAATTCATTTTATAATGGTACGGGTCCTAATAAATGTGGCAACTAGTGTATAAAAGGATGTGGGCCACTTAAAACCTTCATTCACCTTCAGTGTTATCTGCAATGCTCTATACAATTATTGTATAAAGAGTACGGTTACTCCTGTAGCTGTCCACTAAAATAATGAATATTTTATTTTTGATATTTCTTTCTTGTTAATATAGGACCAAACTGCTCAGAAATTTGTCTTTGCAAGAGACATCACAAATTTCTTCAAATCGATCAACCATTCATTGACGCTCAAATGCGAATCTTGATTTGAATCCGCTTGTAGAAGGATTTGGGTTTTCGTCCAATCCTTCGAATTCGAGGGGTTTCGTCTTCAAGCTCCAAAAAGCCAAGCTCTCTAAAATTCCCAATTTCTCCAATAGGTAATTTTCCAATTGATGAAATGAATTCCTTTTTTCCACCTTTTATAGTTGACCGGCTTTTTATATTTAATATTAAATATCCACCGTTATAAAATAACTTAATTTAATATTTGAGCATATTATTTAATAAAGTTATTTTAATGTTTATTAATTAATTAAATATAAATGTCCACAATCATTAATTTAGGACAATTTAATATTTAATAAATTAAATTAATTCAGTGGTGCCTATTCGGAAATCGGGGACATTGCATCATCTCCTCTTAAATTTTTTGCAAGAGGCCCTTTCAACCCCAAAAAACCTTGCTGCAATTTGCCACCAATTTAAGCACTAATAAGGGTAAAATTTAAAAGGCAACAAGCATTGGTTGTGTCATATTTACAAAACTGATTATCTTGGGAGCTATAGTAGGGTTGGACACCATTTATTGGGTGAGAGTGAACATGGGATTAGAGTTTGTAAAGATATAATGTTGGAACAACGAGCAGAAATGACAAAGTTGGTTGGGAGAGTCACGCAAAAGATACTAGAACTACTAAGAAACATTCATCTAGATTGTTGCAATCTATTGATGAGCATTCCAATATATTGGCTAGAGTGGGTTATAATAGAGGGAAGGGGAAGGCCACTTTTATTGGAGATAAGAAAAATGTTGTGGTAGGGTTATTGAATTTGCAAAAATGTTAGCGAGTTGATAATTCTATCGCCAAGTTTTTTTTAATGCCCATGCCATTCCATTTGACAAGGTTTCCTTATTTCAAAGGTATATTGAGAGATGCGATGGTAGTTGGACCCTCTTATGTTCCTCTTGGGGAACATAGATTGCATACTTCCCTCCTTGACAAACAATACTCAAATATGAACATATTGATGGAGGAGATGAGATAGACATGGATTAGGAGTGGTTGTTCCATTGTCATGGATGGGTGGATTGATATTCAACATCGGCTAATCATTGATATTATTGTTATATCCCTTGCTATTTCATACTTCCTTAGAGCTTGTAATGTTCCCTTCTCAGCAGTGATCATTGCAGTTGGCCGTTAGCCTATTCCGGAGACCCGTAGGCTACTCGGAAGCAGGAATTAGGGTTTCCTATTTTCTAAGAGGTTGTCACTTGGAGTTTTGAAGTGTGGACTGCGAATTCTTTCTGGGTTTTCAGAGAGCTTCGCAATGGTACTGCATGCATGATGATCTAAGCAACTTTTTGAATTTGCTATTTTTAGTAAATTCTATTTTTGGTAGTGGTCCTGTTGGCATCGACACAATGAGCTTTCCTCTTCAGTTGGTTCAGTGGGAAATGTTGATTTTGGCTTCATGATGCAATTTTTGTGAGAGAAGTTATTTTAAATTAATAATGTTATATTTTCACTTTATCCCCTTACCCTAGCATCACAACTTCAAGTTGTTTTAAAAAAGGGAATTTGAGGGGTGGACGCCTCATGATGAGTTATTTTGATATTTCTAAAGTGAAAATGTTACCTTGGGAAATAGGACGCCAATTTGGAGGAGAGCATTATTTTATTAAAATAATTACTTCATTCTTGAAAAAGGACGACTTGGAGAAATAATGGAATTGCATTTGAATTTGGATTCCATTTGAAGAGGGAAATTGAAGTCAACTTGAAATTTGAATTTGGGCGCACTTCTAGAGGCTTCCAGAAGATCATCACAAATCTATAAAAGGAGTGTTCTTCATTTCTGATCCATGAAGAAAATATACTGTTATGCTGCCGAAATGGTGAGTGAGTTGCTTCAAGGAATGCACACCTCCTAGCATTGGCTTAGCTTCTTGCTTGAAAGATAGCAACTAGCTAAGGCTAGGCTATTCTTAACTCTTGAGAGCAGATTGAGCACATTGTCATGGAGTTTCTTGTAGTTGTTGATCATTTTTGAGTTGTTGGTTTAGTTATAGCTGAAAGTCGATTCTGCTCATAAGTCTTGGAGTGAATTTTGTTTTGTTCTAGGTATGTGCTAATTGTGTTTCCTTGCTAGGGGCGACCCTTCATGTTTATTTGCAGATTTTAATATCAAGAAATGGATTTTATGGAGTGAAATCGCCCTTCCTTGATGGGCCGTACTTTTTGGCAGTAGCATTGGGATTTGTGCAAAATAAATTGTCTGTTTGATGAGGTTTAGTCATTGGGATTTGGTCGCCATCATTGCTAGAAGCATTTGCATTTTATTGCAGGTCATTTGAGTGAGTTTGGAGAGAGTTTCAAGCATTTTAGTTGGTCTCAGTGTTGCTGGTCTGCATTTTCTAGTTGCTAGTCTGTCATATCAGATTTTAGAAGTAAGAGTTTTGGGTTGCATTTTCAGTATTGCTGAGTTTTGGATGTTGGAAAATCAATCATTCAGTTGTTGCATTGATTGGACAATTGTAATACTTTGTAATCTGCAGATTGTTGCATTGTAAGGCTACAAATAGTAGTACTATTTCAGTCAATTAGTTCTGCAATTACTTAGTTTTCTTGGAGCAGCAAACATTAACAATCTTTGGACGGTTTACCGCCAGAGAAGGAGAATGAACCAACACACTTAAGCTCTTGGATGGTTTACCGCCAAGAAGGGGAATTAACAATTGTTATTTTCATTGTAATAGCTCCCGCTGAATAAGTGGTCGAGCCTTCTTTCTTTCAGTTCCTCTTCGCTCCCGCTCTTTAAGTGGTTGAGCTTTCATTTTAGTATTGTACTTCTTTGAGCACTAATGATCCCCATCGCCATATGATAGCACCTCACCCACCTTGGGTCTTGAGTGCACATTTTTGGCATTGGGTTACTTTCCAGCATTGTAATCTTTCAGTTGCTACGGACAATCCTCGGCGCCATATGCTCACACCTTGCCCAACATTGGGATCCTGGTGTACATTCTTGGCGTAGAGTTACTTTCCAGCAGTTGGTTTGGAATTGAGCTAACCTTAACGGGTGCTTGTTGTATTGGCTTGATCATTGAAAAATTGAAAAAAAATTGGTTGGCTCATTACAAAGCTATTGATTGCTTTGGGAAATGTAAGGATGTTGATTAGTAGTTTGGCTCATAGTTGACACATTTGACAAGTTTGCTGCTATTTTTTTGGTGGCAAGTTACTCAGCAGAAAATTTGCCGATTTTGACGAGTATGCCAAAAACTTTGCTTAAGTCTGTGACTATTACTTGGTAGGCATGACAGAAATGCGGTTAAAAAAAAGGGAAAAACCCACATTTTTTTCTTATATAAGCTACTATGCCCCTCATACTTCCTCACAAAACACTTTTGTATCCATTTGAGTTAATTGCAAGGATTTTTAGGTAAATTAAAAGGCAAATTTGATGAATTTCAAGGGTAGGTTAATAATTTCTTTCTGTTTTTTTTGTTTTGCAAGCATTTAAATTTATTTTAGTTCTTAAAATCTAGCTTGTAGATTGTAAACAATTCATAATTTCATAAAAGTTATTAGTTTTTACAATTCTACTTCAAAAAAATTGGATTTATGAACATTTTTTGTTCATTTATAATTTTATACTAATTTTTGTAATTAAATCACTTTGTTTTGGTATAAACAAATTATTTTTCTGATTTTTTTTTTTTTTTTTGAGAATAAAATCATTGCTGATTTAAACTAATTTATGTTGATTTATACTAATTTTATACTAAATTTATGCTGATTTATAATAATTTATGTTGAATTTAGGCGAATTTGTTTTGTATTTAAAAATTAAAATGTTGTACTTTGTACTTGTAGGTTAGATACAATGGTTGATAGAGAACCCTTGGCCTTTGGATTAGGGTCCCACTTTGCATTAGGCTCAAGCCTAGCCCAATTGATGCCGGCTACAAGAACTCATCCCCCTGAAACTAGGGACCTTGCTTTGGAATATGTCGTATAGGGACTACACTTGGGATAGTCATTTGCATAAGATACCAAAACCTATATCATGGAGGCGTCAATCACTTCAAATACCATTTTGTAAGAATTACTCATTGTGATGCCAAACCCTATACCAACACCACAAAAGAAATAAAATGAGAGATGAGCGCACACCTTGCATTGATAGAAGAGAAAAAATTACAAAGGGAGAAGACAAGAACAACCATAGTTATCGGTGTAATTATTTATTTAATTACACTTTATTAAACAACCATAGATTTTTTAGGGTTTTCCTATTCTTGCACATAAAGCAAGGTGCTTTTATTCATTCATTTTGTAATAATTTTCCCGAGGAAATAGCAAATCTCTTTGTAGCTCTCATTCATGGAAGGTTTTCTTGGCTTTGCTCTTTGATCTTTGCTTCTGTGCTTGTTTCATATCTTCAACATGGTATCAGAGTGTGTATTTTGTAGAACCCCTGCTTCCCCGATTTCAAAACCGACCGCTTGATTACATGTTTTTCTTTGTTTTCGCTTTTGAAAGCCCAATAAATTATATAAATAATGTAAACACCGAAATGATAAAATCTTTTGAAAGTAATGATGCCGCACTATTTATTAATCTTCCAAATGATTACAAATAAGATCCACTAACATGCAACCAAAAGGCAAATGATTTGATGAAAACCTGATTATTGCAGCAAGCCTGAAGAAACTCACAGAACTGCCTTCTTTGATAACTTCCTCGAACAGTATCCTCGAATGCAATAGATCACCGAGCATTTCATGCCTCAACCTAACAACAATCAAGATGGCTCGTTCTCCAATGCCTGTAGACAACTGAAACCCTCGGCTTCGTTCTCCAGAAGAAGACTTGATCAAAAATCAATTTCATAACATAATGAGCTCCAATCCCCATGAAACCCTTAAATCTCCTCAAGAGTTCGAATTTTCTCAATTAGGTTTTTATTTAAATAAATTCAAACTTTTCTTTTTAATTTTTCAATAGTTTTCGAAAGCACTTTTAATTATAAAAATATAATTAAAAGTGGCCCCTTCAATGATGGGCGACCCCTTTAGCAAAAATCACTTAAGTTATAATGAAATATTATAACTTTATATTATAATGCTCCAGTAATTAATATTTAATTAATTTAATTAAATATTAATATCTCTCTCATTATTTATCCGATGCCCGAGCCGTCTGATGCTGACGACAACGGAAGTGATTCTGAATGCCGCCAAAGCCATACTGCTAAAAATAGCAGTGGTCCCACACTGCCTGCCAGGAACTGCTAAAAATAGCAATTCTACAAAAAGTCTCCGAATGAGCCCGAACGAAAGCCAATCGATCAAAACTGCCAATCTGAAGCTTAGCCAAGCTCCGAAACGACCCTCTAACCACTCTGTCAGCCTACGAGGGTCTCATGATAGGCCAATCTCACGATCTCTGATGCTCGCTAAAAATGGGGACATGACAGTCCGCCCTCCCTAAAATTGCTTGACCCCAAGCAATCTCCACTGCAAACAAACTCCAATCCTCGGAAGGCCCCAAAAGGAAAACTGTGTAATGTCCCACACATCTCGTACTATCTCCTGTAGCATCATCAAACTCAACTGCGCAATCAATGCCTGGATCCCAAACCCAGCGTAAGAGTCCGTCGTGACGGTCCTCCTCAGGCTGCCACTGCTCTCTACTGCCTCCAACTTCACCATGTTGAGAATAGTGAAGTATCTCAATGGGACCCATCCAAAACTCGGTGCCAACGCTGTCTCCACCGGGATCCCAATACAATATAAATCTACATCCATCCGTCATGCAGAGATAAAAGCTACTAGAAGCATCTACTATCCTGAATCTCTCTCTGTCTTCTGCTAAACCCTCATGGATGTGATAACTGTTCAAACCATCATGCCAACTAACACCATAGTCGCCCTGTAACCATGTACCTGTATGAAAACTCTGCGACCTAGAAGTATCAAACCCTGTCAAACACACATCGGCATGATAGATATCAGACTGCGGCCCCTGCAAGTAATACCCCACAAACTGCTGAGTCAAGTACCTGCATCCGCTAATCCCATCTTGTGAAGATGGTAACTCTGCACACCATGATGAATTACTCCCCTCGGCTGCTCCGAAAGAATCACCCTGTGCACAAGTACTGTGCATCAAATCATGTACAGGTGGATCAAAGACAAAACTGTAAGCACTCCTCACCGTGTACACCTCATTGAACTCCTCTGTGAGTTTGGTTTGGAATTGCGATGCACTGGAACAATCCCAAACACTACAATCATCACCCAACTCAGAACTAACATCAAAAGTACGATCAACGTCCAACTCGAAGAGTGGGTTATCATAGATTACCCCACCATCAAATTCAAACAATGGATTATTCACAAACTGCACAATCACTCCATCTTGATCGGAATCATCCATCTCTGAATCGCTGGAATAATAAACTGAGTTGTACTCCTGACTCGGCTCAAACAGCTGCTGATCATAGTCAACTGTATCGTATGACAAGATTGCTTTGCTTCCAGGAAAGGGAAACAAATCATCGTAAGTATCAATCTCCCAACTGGATGAGACTCTGAACATCTGCTGTGAAGATAGACAAGTATCGAGGGTTGTCACACAACTCTCGAGTGAATCAACAACCATGTCACAGGAACTAACAATAATCTGCCCTGCATCACCTATCACGGGACTAATCTCATGAGAATCTGGTGCAATGCGTGGCTCACTGCAACTCTCATCTAGAGCACTCATCCTATCTGTATCAACTGCTCCTGTGTCCATGCTGGATGTAACCACATCCTCAACATCTCCCTCTCGGCTATGAACCATGGGTGTATACTCCTCACCAACCGCTGTCATGCAAGACTGAACGATATCCGAAGGTGGTGAAGATTGTGCCAAACTCAATGCCACGGTAAGCCTCTCAATGTGTAACTGTGACTCTCGAAGAGCCAACTGGGTGCTATGCAATGAAACCATAGTCACCTCACGCTCATGAGTGAGCTCAGCGATCCGCTCCTCTTTTCCCTTCCATGCATCATAACAAATGCAATCCCACTCAAGAAGGAAATCCCTGTCTGCAAGTAGTCTGAGGTAATTTTGTTTCATCGTTCCAATCGCTTCTCGGAGTGCATGTATCACTGCAAGGGAAAAACCTCTATCACTGTGCTCATCTGTCGAAGGACTCCAACTGTAGGTAGTCATCATCTGACGAGCAACGTCAAAATGCTCAAGGGCGGTGGTAATCATAGTGTCATCTACATGTAGTTGCCCAACCAAATGATGAGGATTCTGAAACTTACGACCCCCATACAAGATTTCCGGTTCACCATATGCACTATGATATGACGATGATCCGTCATCGCTCACCTCATGATCTGCAGCATCGTGTGTGCTCTCAACCACGCACACCTCAACATCTAAGGCACTGCTGCTCTGTACCTCGAAGGATGGCTCAACTGGTACGGTAGAAGTTGCTGGTCTGACAGTATCTTCACACACTTCCACTCTCAAAGTAACTGCATGCCCATCCAAAGCATGATCCTGGGATTCCATATCAACATATAAATCTTCTAGCTTATTTTCAAAGGTCTGATCTGAAAAATCAGACTCACTATGACATGAATCCTTCATATACCATACATCATTAGTACCCAATTCCTGAGTGCTTTCATGTGACAATTCAATAGGATCATTTTGCACATGTGAAAACACTGCTGTCTCATACTCATGCAAAGTTTCATCATCGCTGTTATGAAAATCAGGACTGTTAGGTGTAGCTTCCCTAGGATCAGTTGTATACTGGTCACCAACTGCTGAAAACTCATTGTAGAGGCTTCTTGACACCTCACTTGAAAAGACATCATGTTCAGATTTAGATTCTTCACGATCACTTTGCTGGTTGGTTCTTTTAGGTTCTGAATCCTCATAGGAAGCCCACATTATTCTATGCGCTTTGCCCTTAGGTCTCAAAGGGCAATCATGGTTTAAGTCGTACGGCTTTCCGCAATAGGAACACAACTTCACTTTGTTTTGCGATGTCGGACCTTTGATGATAGGAAGTGAATTGGATCTTTTAGACCGTCCAGACTCTGAAAGCGTCTGCTTTAAATGCAGCAACTCTCGATTGAGCTTGTATCGTGATTGTTCAAGCTCTTTCAATTCCCGTTTATTAAACATTCTGGCCCACCATCTACCATCGCCTGTATCCCTTATCTCTCCACGGCTGGAACTCATTTTACTCTAGAGTCCCTGGCTAATTCTGCTCTAAAAATTTCAGTTTGTTTACTCGGGAAACTGATAAGTACTGGTCACTCCAAAATGCAGTCTGTCAACTGAGATAAATATTGAAGATATCACTGTGAGAAGCCTTGGCAAAATTTGCAATAAAATATCTGATTTCTAGTGACTGAAACTTTGTCAAACAGTTGTCCGATGACTGCTGATAATGGTTTTCCTTGACTGTTTCTCTGATTTTGAATGGTGTTGTAATACAGAAAAATTTAATCTAACAGTGCCAATTGTCTGTAGATGAAATCAGAATGTTATGCAAGTATTCCCGTGTTGCCAGACAGAAAATGCAATTTTTTTTTAAAAGCAATATTGTTAAGGAAACAAGGAACCTGGATATTCCTATCAGAAAAATTAATGAACCTTTTAGACACAGTGTTTGAGCAGCGACTGGAAGTGTATATGCGAACTCCTGTATTGCAGTTATAGACTTGATTACAAAACTTCACACGAATTCATTCAATCACTATTGATGACAGATGGACCCAATGTGCAGAGATTTAATGACTTATATTTGCAGACTCTGTCTGAATGACAGCAATAATTGGTCCTGAAGCCACGATTTGTCCTCTACAGAATTTCTCCAAGCTGTCTGGTGTATGGCAGCGCCTGTAATAATGTGAAGACTTTATTTGTTGCGTGCCAAGGATAAATGCCACAAACCTCCAATTGTTCGTCCCAGTAGATGCGTAGCTGATACAGCCACGAGTTTGTTTTCCGCCAAGGAGTTAAGAACTTATAATTGCGTCCTTTTAAAGAATCGATGGCAATGATATTAACAACTCCTCAATGCTACCATGCCATGTCTTCTTTTGTTCGATCTGTTTCCTCTGTACGCACTCTTCTATTGGTGATGTTTTCTTGAAACTAGATTCCAACAAGTGAAACCTTTGGTCTGATTATAGACGATTTCTGAATGCAGCCCTGTCGAATCTCCTGAAGTTTCTTCTTTTTGTTCAATTTAGAATTAAATTGAACTCCTTTTGAAATGTCTTATTCGCCATATCATTAGTTTTGTCTTCCTTCTTGTCTTTCCTCAACACCCGATAGTCAAAGTGTTATTTTTTTTGGCTTTTACAATCTCCCGTGACTTCTCCAGCGTGGCCAAGACTTTAGAATAAAACAAGAGTCTAATAAGCTGCTACCTCCAGATGATGCGCCAGGCTCTAAGCTGCTCCCGACAGCTTGAAGAATTCATCTTATTCTTCAAGTTGACAACGCAAATATACTATGCCACGATTTTGTCTCCAGCGGCAATTATCCTGATTTCCGCCAAATCATCAACTTTCTGCGACTCAATAAACTTCCTATTTATTTCGGACTTCTCAATTTCTCTGCCAATATTTGCTTTCAAAATCCGTCTTTCTATAGTTTTTCGTCGCTACCTTGTGTGACGTCTCCACATAAGAAGTCAAATCGATTGACTTATCTGGCGCTGGTTTTCTGGTTTATCTTCAATGATATTTGGAAATAAATTATTGATTATTTTATTGCCGTCTCTTACCTATAAAGATGTGAAATTGTGTTTTCCCATAATCCTTCATTGAGACGATATTAGTACCTCCAGAATTGTCTTTTTCTTTTGACTGAAAGGAGGCACGATACTCAAGCAGCCCCCGACTCTCACATTAAGTTTGCCTTCTCTATATTTCGACTTTTCTGGTAATATAAATCGAATCTTCTTTTACCTGCTCTACTAGCTATAAGACAATTTTGTCTTATCCAAGCAGCTGACTCAGCGCTGCTTAATCTTTATCAATAAAATCCTTTCTCAAGGACGACAAGAATTAGAGGATTATGAGTAGCTTCCGTCTTGACTAACTGACCTAGTGGTTTGTCTTGACTGAAATTGTCTTTATCGATTTGCTTCCCAAATCGATTTGTCTCCTCTGCTTGAAAATATATTTTGAAACCCTAATTTTCTGAGAATTCTCTTCTGTATCTGAAAACAATTTCCCCACACAGGATGGCAGGAAACCGCTCTGATACCACTGTAGAAACCCCTGTTCTCCTTGATTTCTGAAAACTGACTGCTTGATTGTTTTTTCTTGTTTTTGCGTTTTTTTGAAAGAAAATACTGAATAAATTTATATAAAATAATGCAACACCGGAAATGATAAAATCTTTTGAAAATAATGATGCCAGACTATTTATTAATCTTCTGAAATGATTACAAATAAGATCCAATAACATGCAACTAAAAAGGCAACAGTATTTTGATGAAAACCTGATTATTGCAGCAAGCTGAAAGAAAACTCTGTGAACGTTCTGCGATAACTTCTGAATGAAGATATCCCTCTGAATGCAATAGATCAGCTGATATTTCATA
>VDFB02086629.1:0-44880 GCA_007258455.2 Sequoia sempervirens | reverse complement strand
AAAGAAAAAATGTTGCAGGTTGCCAGTGGAATAGTGAAGGTCAAAAAGGTTTTTTTTTTTTTGTATGTTGAAGATCAACTATTGTGGAATAAAGGGTTTATTACTAAGAGTGTCTAGTTCATCTACTGGAAGTTTTAGAGGTCCATGTGAAGACTTGATCATGTTATGGACAGTTGTGTTTTGATAGTGTTTATGTGGTCTTTGTCAATGTTTTTGATTGAATTTTATGTGATTCTGGTAATCCTAGTTGTTGTGGATGATTCTCTGTTACTTCTTGTTGTTTTTGGATACTTCTAGATCATTATTTTTCCTTGTTGTATGTCTGCATTGATTAGAGTGCTCGTGGTCAAATATTTTTCTCGTGTATGTTTTGGTTTTCATGTTCTTGGTCGACATAGTGATTGTAACATGTTGTGGATCCTTGAAGATTTAAATTTGAATGTTTGGCATGCTCAAGGATATTTTTTTAGGTCACAACATAATATTAGCTGACGCTGTTTGATCCACATGGAAAATTTATTGTAAATTTGGGCTAACGTTGTAAATATGTTTTATATTTTTTGGCCAACAAGGTTGTTGATGTAATTCCATGTTGCGGATATATAAGAGTGATTTTTTGAGTGAAGTTAGTGTGTATGAAGTGAAGAAAATCCAAAGAAGAGAAAGTCTACAAATATTGATCTATTCATTCGATTGAAGAGCAGAGTGAGAAGAAGTTTGAGTGAAGTGTGAAGAAGGTTTTCTATACTTAACTGGAATTGTAATCAAGCTTGTGTAGAAGCTATTTTCTCAGTTCATACCCTACAGATCTAATCTGTATTACATTGTATTCATTGGGCAGTGAGCCCTTTTGTATTTGAGCAGTGAGCTCTAGGCAATGTGCCTGAATGCATGTGCATTCCCATTATTTTTCATTATATTTTTAACAGGGTATAATATTATGGACTAAAATCCACCATGGTTTTTCCCCTAACAAGGTTTCCACATAAAAAATCTTGGTGTTCTATGTGCTTCTGATGTGTTGATTGTTCATGGTTTATTATTCATTCATCAGATATGAGATTAAGTAAAGTTTGAAAAGTTTAAATATTTTGCGACAACTGATTCACCCCACCCCCCTCTCAGTTGTCTATCCTTGTTTTTCCAACACTTCATATCCTTCATTTGCAACTATTGTAAAATCTCCAAAACAAAGAGTGTTGGGCATAAGTGGTTGCTTGTTATGAACCTTGAGGTGTTTAGCATCAAATTTTGCTATTTGTTGTACAATCTCTAGATAAGTAACTCTATTTGGAACTACATGGGGTAGCAAGTGTGGAATCCCTTCAAACCCATAGACTCTTATTACTGTGCAGTTGGAGAAAGCATACCAGTCTCCCCAATTATGGTTCACTTTTCCTTTTTGGGTCATTCTCCTTTGGTCTCAGAAATCTCTACACCTCAGGGGATAAGTTGTGATCATATGAATATCCTAATAGCTTCATTAGTGGTTTAAAAAAGAATTCTTCAAAATGTAAATAATGAGACCTTTCACATTGACTGTCCCATAGTGAAGTCCACATCTGTACAGGTCTGAAGTTTCCCTTTTCATCTGTATCTTTGATCCTCAGTTCTGTACTCTACACATTTTTGGCATGTCCCTCATACAAAAGTAAATGCATTAGCAAGGAATAGTGTTTGAAATCTATGCAATCATTATTATTTTTTATCCTTTCAAGCCCTTGGTTTAGGGCATTAGCCAAGTAATTTGCATAGTCGAATGACCTAGCATCCTTGCTATGTATATCTGCAGCTACAACCATCGTTGCAATAAACATAAGGGGTGGAACCTCTATTCCCAAGACTTGACCAACTGAGTAGTAGGTATACTGAAAGTATTCTTCAAATAAATCTACATGAAAAGGAGGGTTTTCTTTGCTCGAAAACCTCTTGAGGTGGCCATCCTCATTTTTAGGTCTATGCAAAGGAAATTTCCATCTCTTGTAGCTAGTATTCATGTAGTGATATTCTATTAAAATATCTCTAATTGTGAATGGAAAATTATGTGGACATTCTAACTGAAATACATTAGAGATCAAGTCTTGGGAGATAACAAGCATATTGGCTCCACTCAGTGACTAGATAGTTCTCTTCTTTGTATTATACTGACTGGCTAGAGCTTTCATTAATTGTTCGTTGATGAATACGTTTGGCACCACAAGTCTTCCTAAGTTCAACCTCCATGGGTTGCAAACTTGTTGGAATCTAAATGATTTTTGTAGTGATACATGAAAAGCTCATAACCTCGATGTGGCATCCAAACATCACCTACACCCTTATGTTTATCTAACAATTTACTTGTTTGAGCACTTATTTTGGGTCTCGACCCTAACCCCAAACACTGGTCTATCAAATCTTGGTTTCAATTCCTCTTTTCAGTTTTTTGTTTCTTTACCTTAGGTTTTTCCACATTTTCTTCCATCAAAATCTCTAAAAAAATACAACTTTCTAGCTAAGAGTGATGTACTTACATGAATTTTTGCCTCCCCTAGTTTTGTTGTGTAAGAGCTCTAAATTTTGTCTTTTTTGCTTCTTCCCTTAGTGTAGCCCTCCTAGTTTCTGCAATTGTATAATCAACTTGTGGCACAATTTACTTCTGCTCTAGCTCATTAATATACCACTTGTTTCAATCTTGTCATCGGGGGGAGCATTTATGTTAAATATCTCAACGATGCTCTTGGACATCACATCAACTAGTAGTAATTATTCATCGTTGTATTATTGGAGACTTGGTTCATTTTCCACTAACAGCCACCTTCTCCACCGATGAATGTTTTTCTTTCGGTCTATCGGTGGGACACCAAACAATGCTACCTGACGCATCTCAGCTTCACCATTGAATGTTATACTTTTGATAATCTGTGATTATATCGGGCTATCGGGGGACCACAATCATTTGTTCCACTGATGTATTAGAGTTATGGTGATGTGATTATCATTATTGCCTCTATCGGTCAGTCGGGGAGACTACCTTGGAAGTTAGTCCAATGGAGTGAGGTCACGCCAATGCAAAGTTATGAATTGTCCTCATCGGGCTATCGGTGGGGTGGTGATGGGAGTTCCACCGATGAGGCAAGGTTGGGCTGATAATGTCAATTAGACTTTAAATTCTTTTATGAATGTGATTTTTTGGGTATGGTAGTTGCAAAATGATTTTTTCCACACAAATCTCAGTGATTTGTCTAAGTCATAAAATTAAGTCTAGTGAACTTTTGTAAGGACTGGGACGTAATTGGATAGAGGTTGATGAAAAAATGTGGGATTTTTCAGTCCTAACAGGGTCTTAGCGCAGGTTTTGCAAAAATTTAAATCTAAGTCTAAGGTTCAATGCTATGGTTTCTTGTTTCAGACTACAAACTATGGTTTTAGGGACAATTTTTTTTAGATCTTGATGTCTAAATGCAAGTGAAATGAATGACAAATGATGAAAAAAATGACAATTTTTGAAATGCAATTTTGACTCAATTTGTGAATGTGAATGATTGAACATACACTAATATGCAAGTACTATGCAAAATCAATGTAATATGCATGCAATTTTTTGAATTTTTCAGATTTTAAGGATGCAAAATAATGCAAATCATAGATCTAGGGTTTGAATGGACTCCAATTTCAGAAATTTTGATGTACAATGTCGGTTTCACCAAAATGAAACGAAGGAAAAAAATGTGTAGGGTGGGTGACTCTAAATGGGAGGTATGCACCTACACTTTCCCTTATTTCATTAAGAAAAAGAGATCCCCTAGGGCAAGATTGACTTCAAACCTTACGTGAGTCAACATTGATGGAGATCTGATTGTTTTCCTTATGACTAAGGATGAGGTAAATCAGCTTGAACTGCACTTTTAGGAGAAAAACTAAAAATAGTAAATAAACCCAATTATGCAATGTAACACTTGAAACATCAATTTAAAACCTTAATCCAATAGAATCTAGAAAGATTCAGCAAATATGAGAAGGTTATGAATTTATGCACCTATCATCAAAAGCCCCTATTAAGTTTCCTCCTAGGACTCATTCGCCCTAGGGTGAATGGGTCTTACTACAGGGGTTCAAAATCTGATTTTGCAGTCATCTGCTCCTAGGTTTGCACTCCTGATTCCTCTAAGTTTAACAGTCAGATATTCAAAATTAAATTTTGTAAGTGAGTTTTTGTGGCTTGACAACAATTTTAAAAACTTTGACAACTTTGCAAAATTGCACTTTTGATAAATCTTCAATCCTTCTTCAACCTAAGATCTGCAACATACACAAGAGGGAAAAAAAATTGGTGAATGGGGATTTTCCTTGGTCAACCGCTATTTTGGTAATTAAACCTTGGAATGAAATAATGAAACATGAAAGGAATGTTGAATGAACAATTTCTATGTTGCAACTCACCAAACCATTGAATTGAGATCCTTGAAGGACTTAAATCTAACACATCTCTCCAAGGTTTTGATCTTGCATGAAATGGCTTGATTGGATGTTGATCTTGATGCTTGAAATTTGACTTGAATGCTTGAAACCTACATCACAATGTTAGATCCAAAAACATGCATAGATGCAAATAACTTTGACATGATGCTTGAGATCTTGAATGTTGCAACAAATGACTGAGAAATCTGCTCTTGAACACTTTTGACAATAATCTTAGCTCTTGTGAAATTTTGATAATCTTTCTAGGATTTGAATTGATAAAAAGACCTTGTATTTATAGGTAATTTTCTAATTTCCTAAAAATTAAACATTACAATCCGACATTTGAACTTTAAATTTGGATCATAAATAGGCCGCCAAAAACATGTTAAAATTTTGAATTTAGCAACTAAAGGGGACCCATTCGCCCAAGGGTGAATGGGTCCTAACCTAAATTGCCAAGACCTATTCATTTCAGGGTGTTAAAAATGCTAATTACATTAATTAAATATTGATTCCCCTTTCATAAATTGCAATTAATTAGGCTTGTAAATGCATAAATGGGCCAATTAGAGGCTTAATTAAGTCTAATTAATTAAGGGGCCCAAACATAGTGTGAAAATGTAAAGGAGTGCATTTTTTGACATTACAACTTCAAAAGTAATAATGTATTTTACAATGGCTTCTTCAGTGGTTGCCTTATCTATGTCATCAATAGTAGTGTATAGAGCATTAATCTCTTATAAAATTTTGTGTTCCATAATCCCATTAAATAAAGCATCAAGTTTCATGGGGCTATGTGGCATTACCAGAGTCTTCTTATTTTCCTTTTTCTTGTCTTTTGGTGTCTTCTTCTTTCCAGACTCTGCTTTCTTTTCTCTCATGTGAATCACAAAGGCTTTTTTTTCCTTTTCTACTTCAGCCTCATCATCTATATCCACAATGTCTATTCTTAATTTCTTTACACTTGCTTCTCCTTGTGAAGCTTCTAATTTCCTCTTCCAGACCAATTTTGGTCCTTCTTCCTCTTCTTCTTCATCATCAACATTTACTCCCAAACATGTATCTCTTGTTGCTTTGGTCTTTACTCTTCTTCTTTCAATGCCTATTTTTTGTGGTGTCAGTGTGGCCTTTTCTTTTACAGGAATCTTTTGCTACTTTTTCAAATATGTCTTCTCCCTTACCAAAGAACTTGTTTATTTTTCCAAAGTACTTGCCTCCTTCCTCTTCATTCCATTGGTTGATGGAATAGTCCCAGAGGACTTAGGGGCAACAAGAGGAATGGTAGTTGTTCTACCAAATCTTCTAACACTTGATGATCCTCTCGGTGAGCCAACCACGGCTTTAGCCTTCTCAACTTTTTCTTTTTTGAGGCCCATTTCCATCGCAACTATTGCAGTCATCTTCTCAACAGTTTTACTTTTTTTTTTTGTCTCTGGTCCATGTGCACTTGCATGGAATTTTCCTCATAGGTACCATACCTTTCCTCAGAGGTTTCTTTTGGTTTTCTTAATATAAACTCAACTGAGCTATGATTTCATCCTTTATAATCTCATATCCCATATTTGGGATCCAAATTATTCTAGGATCAACAACCTGTATGATGCAACTATCTTTAGTCACCAAGAATGTGATTTCATTATTGTACTTTTACACCATGCTCTAGGGAATCCTTTCTCTTCCTTGCATGTTCTTTTGAAATGTCTTAAAGAATCCCCATAATGTTGCTTCTTGTGTCTCTACATCACCTAACCTCCTTAGGTGGTCTCTATTAGTGTAGGTTTTTTACTTTCCTTATATTAGGGAATATTTATTTTTCCTACACACATTATTAAGCTTGCTTAGATTATATTAGAATGGTTAGGATGAGGACATGTGGCATAATCCATCAATCACATGTGTCACTCACACCCACCTTTGGGTAGTTGAGTCTCACACCCTCTTTTAGATTTATTAGCCACCTCTCATAACCATTTTTTGTCCTTACCTAAGTAGGCATAACCATGTAATTTGGAATTTACCAAGTAGGTAACACTCCCACCTATTATGGGAACTTGGGAGTTATTATTCCTCTTGGAATTATCTGCCATTATTTTGCTATATAAGCAGTACTCACCCCTCTCTTTGGCTAGTAAGATGGAATGCTAGTCCATTGCTAAGGGAGTGTTGATTTTTATTCATCTCTAGATCTCTTTTCTTGATTTTATTCAATAATTTTGATCTTAGGTGATTTCACAACCAACTCTAACATGGTATCAAAGCTGGTTGTGAGTTGTGGGTTAGCAGTTTTTTCAATCCATTCTTGAAAGAAAAGTATGCTCTTCTCTTGCATCCTATGATGACTTGGAGAATCATAAACGCTTGATAGAGATCTTAGTTTTTGGGGGGGTTTCCTTTCTATTGCATTTTATTTCAGTTATTTTGGAGCTTCCTAGAGACATTTTGAGCTCACCATTGAGCTTAGAGTAGCTAAAAAAGTTAGATCAGTCTTTTATTTCATCCAAACCGGACATCAAATGTGAGATCTGTGAAGAGTTGAAGAAAGAGGTTTTTTAAGAGGTTCCAGAGGGTAGCCATCAAATCAGTGCATTTTTGGCTCAAACAGACCTCACCATCATGCTCAGAAGGCATCAAAACCTAAAGATTGACTACCAAATCATCGATTTTGAAGAAAGTCAAATTAAAGGCAAAACATTTAGCACGCAAAGCTATATGGCCCCACCTGTGTATAGTACGGTACGGATTGGATTTAAATAATATTTTTTATTATTTTGAAAAAAATATATATTATTATTTTTAAAAAAAAATGTTGAAATTGTAAAAGAAAAAAAATTGAAAATCAAAAAATCAAAAGTCAAAAAAAAGAAGAAAAAAAGCATTTATTATGCCCTTTGTACGAGGGTGGTACAGGAGATACACAAGCATTAATACCTGCACCCCAAACTTGTTGCACCACTTTGTAAAGTGCAGTAGTAGATTTAATGGATGCAACACTTTTATAAAGGTTATGGGGTGTGGCTTTGACCCCCCACCTTTTAAAATTTTGATTTTTTATTATTTAAAAAATATTTTCTTTTAAACATTTCAATTATTTAAATTTTCAAATACTTCAAAAATAAAAATCCCAGTGGACCATTCTGTATATTGTTCCTTCACCTACAAACCTTGGCCTTCATGCCAAGGATTTGGAAATCCCACCAAATTTAGCAAGAGCTCTGGAATATTTTCTAAATTGCACAGCTTCTAAATTTATCTGGAGAATCACCAAAATTAGCAGAATTCTAAACTACTTGGCTACAAACTAATTTGGCAGTTTGTCAAATTTAGTAATAGTCAACCAAACTTGACAGTGACACAATACTGACGTCAACAAGCTATACAAAAATTTTACCCCCTCACAGTTGAGCATTTGAGTTTGGAAGGTCAACTTTAGAGCACGATATCTCAAACATACAGAGGCCTTTTTAAGTAAATTTTTTTTATTTTGGGTATAATTTCACACTCTTTGCAGTGGTGTGATTGATTTTTTCTCAAGTGATTTTATTTTTTCAGAAAAATCAATTTTCTCATCAGATCTGAAGAATAGTCCTCATTTTTTTAACTTCAAACAGATGTAACTTTCATGTACGACCTCAGATCGATGTGATACTTTTTTTCAAAGTGGATATTTTTCTGAGAACTACACATTGGTGCTAGTTTTAAGTTATTATTTTGATATTTTATTGTACTTTCAATATTTTAGTCCATTTTTGGACATTCTAAAACTCTAGAAAACAACTCCAGCATTGTAAATGCATTGATTTATAAAGTGTCAAATATTTTTTTGTTGGAGGGGATTCTTCATTGAGTGAAAAAGGGGGGGTATCTCTGTGTGTGTTTCTTCTATCATTTTCTCACATTGCAACCGTGGATAGGGCTTAGAAATGAAATGAAGAAAACAAAGAGTGCAATAACAACTACAAACACCCTACACCTCAAGATCACCTAATGATTAACTTAACTAAGAAAATGAAAGATTTCATCTTGTTGGATTGTCCTTTGTTGGCTCCTTCGATTCTGGACATGTTGTATGTCTTTGGTGGGTAAGAGATAAAGCTTATGGGGATGGAATGAGTGGATAATGGATGGGTATGAGAATTTACAGGAGGAGCCCAGAGAGAATTTTGTAGAGTGAGAGGAGCTGATTTTCTTGAATATTAAAAGAGTGCATTTATGCAGTATAAATTCCTTGGACTCTCTAGGAAAATTAACAGTTGAGATTGAGCCACCAAGATCAAGATGTAGGGCTAAGGTGAGTTGAGAACTCACAAGCCCTCACATCTTGACATGTGGCATGTGAAGTGGCTTGTAAGAGATGATGTGTACATGAGGTGGAAAGAGAGTACATGACATGGAGGTAGTACATAGTACCTTGGGATTGGGACAAGATCTCCTCATAAAGGAGGTCCTTGTCCCCATGTGGGTGAGAGGACATGTGAGGAATTAAAAATTCATCAAATATCCTCATGGGGATGAGAAAATGAATTTTAAATTCCAAGGAATGCATAGGGGAATTAAATGTGAATTAAAAATTCACATGGGGAATGGAGTGCCTTCTTCAAAAGGAGAAAGTCTTTAAGAAAGTTGATTTAGGACACATTACATAAATGATATGGGGATTATGATGACCTAATTAGGTGATTAAGGTTGTGCAAGTACTTGATTAGATAAATTAATGACAGATTAGAGGCAAGTGGGAAATTATGGAGGATGTGACCCTAATGATGATTAGGGGTGTGCACATCTTAATCATAAATTAATTATGATTAAGAAAGAGGGTTAGATTGTTAAGAGGGATTAGAGACCAACTTGCAAAAGTTGGAGGATGTGACAATGAGAGAGAAAGTGAGGAATTTAAAAATAAATTTAAAATTCCAAGAGATAATATGACTAAATTAAATAAAGTGATATATTTATTTAATTTAGAGAGGAAAGAGGGAAAGTATTTATTAAATTAAATACTTTGGAAACCTTTAGGACATGAAATATTAATTAAATGATTTAATTAATACTGGCAAAAAGGATGAAGTAGATGAGCAAAAGGATGGTTAAGAGACGTCTTTGACCATATGGAAGAGGTCAAATTTAGATGTCTACAGCAACAACAATCTAAAATGGATAAAACAATTCCTCTACTCACACCATACAATTACTTTGAGTGGAAAAATAAAATGGCACTTCACTTAAGAAAGTTAAAATTGTATAGAATAACAATGAGTATTGATAAGGAACCTACAAACGATGAAGAAAAGCCTAAATGGTTCAACAAATGTGATGAAGCTTTTGGAACCTTATGCATGGTTGTATCTCTTGATATACGCTTTCATATTATGTCTACAAAATTACCAAATGAAGTGTGGAAAACTTTGAATTCTCTCTTTGGTAAATAGGATGATTTGAGAGCACATTCAGTGGAAAACAAGCTCATAGGATTGAGTGCATGCAACTTTGACACCATTCAGGATTTCTTTACTAAGTTGAATGCCATAAGATTATAGTTGGAGCAATGTGGAATTAAAAAGGATGACTCACGGTTGATTTTAAGCATTCTTTCAAAACTTGGTCTCGATTATGCAGTGTTTGTTTCTACATTTCATGCAATGAAAAGAGCCTTACCTAGGAAAAGGATTCACTATGCCTTCTCTAGGTGAGTTCACAATTGATCTCACAAAGGAGAAAGATAAATTGATTCACATGGGCATTATTAAATCTTCTAAGTCTCAAGCCTTGACTACAAAACAAGGCACTAACAAGCAAATCAAGAAACAAAAGAACCAAGGACATAGAAAGAAAGATTTAGATCAATCTTCGTCTACTTCTAAAGTAGACTCTAAATTCTCTTCAAAAGAGGATTCATTTAAGAGGTAGAAGTCCACTTGTGCATATTGCAAGAGGAGTGGACATGAAGAACATTCTTGTTATAAGAAGGATATTGATGAGCTAAAACATCTTCTTGAGAAGAACAAAATCAATTTGTCTTCTTGAATGGTTGATTCAACTTCTTCTTCTAATTCCAAAAATTCAAAACAATCAGAATTTGATAAGGAAAAATGTCATACTACTAGGGTAGGTAAATTAAAAGGTAAAGCTCATTGTGCTTCTATAGATCTTGGATCAAGGAGATGGATCCTAGATTATGGAGCTTCTCATCATATGGCTTCTACACTGTCTATGTTCTCTTCTTTTGAGCCTTGTGTTATGCCACCTATTTTAATGGGAAACAACACTTACATGAGTGTAATTGGGAAGGGTTTTTTTGATATTGGGGATTGAACCTTCAATGATTTTTTGTGTGTACCTAATTTGATAAATAATATTCTTTCCATCTATCAGATCACTCGTGGTGGAATAGGGAAGACTGTGGAATTCACACATGATTTAGTTATCATAGACTTGGAAAGTAGAGAGATAATTGCTATTGGGATAGTTGATCATGTATCTCAGTTATACACCTTTTCAGACTTTGCATCTAATGATGGCTCTGATCCTTTGGCTGTTGATCACACTCCTAGTGTGAATTTTGATTTTGAGGACTTTGGTTACTTGAACTTGGGTATTTTCACATGTGATCTAATTCTTGAGCCTTCCATTCTTTCTCCTTCATCTACTATTGCTTATGAGGATACTAGTGGTGCTATTTTAATGGCTACTTGTGATTCAGTGCAACAGGATCTACATCATCTTCCAGATATAGCTACTTCGGATGACTACTTGGTAGACATTGAAGGTTTGTTAATGGAGTCTCATATTTTAGACTTGGGAGACACTATTCATGACATTCATCTTCTCTTGGTTGAAGTTGAACCTTCTTCAATTGTTATGGAGGAACCTTTGGATCCTCTTGTTCATTGTCTACATGATCATTCATCACAATTTGACATGACTATGGATACTTTTCAGCAACATTTGGAGGAGGCACCTTTGTCTTCAGAGGAGATAGTCAAGTCTTTGGATCTTGTTCTACATACATCTCCACTAGGTTATGGATTGTCATATTCATTAGTGTGGCCTAGAACGCTTGATTTGAAGGTGGAAGCTTTCGGCATCAACATGGAGACACATGAGAAATTTTCAAAGACTTCTTACATTTTGAGCTTTCTTCCCTTATATTCCTTTCAGGACTGGGAATACATTCTTCATCCACCTTTGGTTTTGTTTATTCCTAAGGGGAGGAATGTTGTTCGATAATCATGGACCATCTTCTACATCCAGTTTTGAACATCAACCATTGGTACAATTGACTAATTGAGGGAAGGCTACATATTTTTTCTTATCCTTTCTATTTTGGAGGGGACTTCTTCCTTGCATGGGATTATTTCTTGTGTTGGGAAACTTGTTTTCTTTTCCCTCTTTTGGGGAGGAGTTTTGTCCCACTAGGTTTTATCCTTTTCTTCGGTTGTGAGAGATTGCATTTGTACATGGATATCTAACATGGCCCAGTATTCGAGACCCATCTTTGTGTCTTTTCACCCACCTAAGCTATGCTTAAGGGAGTGTGTTAGTGTAGGGTTTTTATTTTCCTTATATTAGGGAATATTTATTTTTCCTACACACATTATTAAGCTTGATTAGGTTATATTAGAATGCTTAGGATGAGAACATGTGGCCTAATCCATCAATCACATGTGTCACTCACACACACCTTTTGGTAGTTGAGTCTCACACTCTCTTTTCAATTTATTAGCCACCTCTCATAACCATTTCTTGTCCTTACCTAAGCAGGCATAACCATGTATCTGGTATTTACCAAGTAGGTAAAACTCCCACCTATTATGGGCACTTGGGACTTATTATTCCTCTTGGAATTATCTGTCATTATTTTGCTATATAAGCAGCACTCACCCCTCTCCTTGGCTAGTAAGATGGAATGTTAGTCTAGTGCTAAGGGAGTGTTGAGTTTTATTCATCTCTAGATTGTTAGGAATTGCATGCAGAAAATATCAATTAAATGCAAATAAAGATTAAATAGAGGAATGAAAAACATAGAAATAAAAACAACGAGAGACAATTTTTAACGTGGATCACCCAAACTCGGGCTACATCAACCAATAGAGAGTCCAATATTATTATCCAGTAAATCAAACTAATTACAACTAACAATCCTTGCAACTCAATACCGTTGCAAATGTTACAATACAATATCAATGGAAAACCCTAACCCTTAGCCATTTTATCAAGACTTATGTCGGTTACAAAATAGGGTTTTTTTTTCTTTAATGTCGGCCAATAGAAAAATAACTCCCAACACCTTTATAAAATAATAAAAATTGTGCGAGGTTTCAGGGGCACTGCCCCTCAACCCCGCCCTGTATCGCGACAGGGAGCACGCCAAGAGTGTTGTCCCCAAACCCCCACTAAAAATTTTGGGGGGAAACCGCACTGATAAAAGTGAGGAAAATGTAACCTCTAGGTCTGATTAGGGCTCCATATAACAACAATTTCCCACTTGGAGACTAATTGCATTCAATTCTATATCATCTCCTAATTGAGACTGGATCATAAACACCATTGGACCCTATAGCTCCCACCTCTAAAATAAGCACCCTAGACCCCAAGTGTTCTAATTTTATTGTTTTCATTCTTGAAGACAACCGAAGCTGAAGAGGACCTCAACTTCTCCCTTGGCACTACCTTGGTAAACATATCTATTGGATTGTCATCTATATGTATATTTTCTAGTTGTAACTGTCCATCATCCAACATTGACTGAATGAAGTGATACCTCAACTGTATGAGTTTGGTCTTTGAATGCAAGGAAAATTTCTTTGCAAGATGTATGGCACTCTAGCTATCTATAAACAAATAATTGGTGTCCTATTGTTTTCCCAATTCTTCCATGAAAGATTTCAGCCATATCATCTCCTTACTTGCCTCTGTTGCAGCTACATACTCGGCCTCTATGGTGGATAAAGCAACCACCTTTTGCAACCATGAGATCCAACTTACTATTGTCCCACCTATAGTAAAGAAATAACCTATAGTACTCCACCTAGTATCAATATCCCCTACCAAATCTGAGTTTACATAACCTGCTAAATTAGTATTGGAGCCCCCAAAACATAAAAATTTATTGGATGTACCTCTCAAATACCTGAGAACCCATTTTACTACATTCCAATGCTCCAATATGGGATTATTCATATACCTGCTTACAACTCCAACATCATGTGCAATATTCCGTCTCATGCATATACCATGTCATACATTAAACTTCCTATAACTCACATGGTACCTTAGACATTTTGTCTTCCTCCTCTTGTGTCTTTGGAGACATCTCCTTAGTCAATTTCAAATGACTAGGCAAAGTTGTGCTGATAGCTTTTGCATTCTCCATGTGGAATCTTTGCAACACCTTTTCAACATAACCAGCCTAAGATAGAGTCAATTTTCTATTCTTCCTATCTCCAGAATACCTCATACCAAGGATTTGTTTTATTTCTAAATCCTTCATATAAATGATTTTGTAGTATGTTTAACTCACTTATGTGATCCATGCAAGTTAAACCTCACTACAAGCATGTCATCAACATATAAACATAAATTAATACAGCTGTCATTATCCAACCTCTTAAAATAAAACACAATGGTTAGAATTACACCTATTGTAGCCGTGCTCAGCCATAAAACTATCAAATTTCAAGTACCATTGTTGAGGTGCTTGTTTCAAGCCATATAAACTCTTCTTCAATCTACACAACAATTTATCCTTACCTTTGACCTCAAATCCTTGGAGTTGTTCCATATATATCTCCTCTAAATCACCATGGAGAAAGGCAGTTTTCACATCTATCTATTCCAAATGCAAATCTTCAATAGCCATAATACTTAATATAGTACGAATAGAAGTCATCTTAACAATTGGAGAAAAAAAATTAGCAAAATCAATTCCTTTTTTCTGTGCAAATCCTTTGACAACTAACCTTGATTTAAATCTTTTCTTACCTCTATCTTCCTCTTCTAACCTATAAACCCATTTGTTTAGTAAAGTCTTTTACCTACAGGAAACTTGCATAATTCCCAAGTCTGATTTTTCAACAAGGAGTCCATTTCTTCTTCCATTGCATGCTCTCATTGAACCTTTGTATCTACCTGCATAGCTTCATCATACCCTTCAAGTTCACCAGCATCTGATAACAAAATAGAATACAAAGAGGGAGAAAACCTTTCAGGATGTCTACTTAATTGTGTTGATGGTCTAACATTCACTGGAGTTTGTGGTATTTCTTGTCATTGTTGCAAAGCATGAGGAACCACTAGAACATCACTATTTGGAGTATCATCTAGCACCACAAAATCCTTTTTTTTCTTCTCATGTTGTTGCAACTGATCTTTCTACAACACCTTCTCATTGAATACAACATCCCTGCTTCTCACAATTTTAATATTTTCAACATCCCAAAGCCTATAACCAAATTCATCAATGCCATATCCAACGAAGATACATTTTTTTTTATTTTACATCCAGCTTGGTTCTATTTTCAGAATCTATATGTGCAAATGCTTCACATCTGAAGGTTTTGAGAAAAGAATAACTCACCTTCTTACATGTCCATGTTTCCTCTAGAATACCACAACCCAAAGGAATTGAAGGACCTCTATTAATTAAATATACAGCGGTATTGACAACCTCTTCCCACATGTTTAAAGGCAGCCCCACATGCAATCTCATGCTCCTTGCATGCTCCATTATTTTCCTATTCATGTGCTTAGCCACTCCATTTTCTTATGGAGTCCCTGGAACCATTTTCTGCCTACAAATTCCATTAAAGGAAAAATAATTCTCAAATTATTTGCTGCAATACTCACCACTATTATTAGATCTAAGACATTTTAATCTTTACCCATCTCATTCTCAACCAAGCTTCTCCATTTCTTAAATGTTTCAAATACATCATATTTCTACTTAAGGAAATAAATCCAAACCTTCCTAGTTACATCATCTATGAATGTAACATGATACCGAGAGCCACCCAGAGAAGATCATGACCCAGTCCCCATACATCTGTATACACAAGCTCCAACTTTTCATCTTTCTTTTGCTTCCCATCCTTGAGAAAACTAACTCTCTTTTGTTTGACATAGACACAATTTTCACAGAAATTCATATTAATGCATTTCAGACCTAGTAAAACTTTCTTAGAATGAAGTACCTTCATACCTTTTTCACTCATATGCCCAAGTCTATTATGCCACAGTGTTGTCTCAGAACCTGCAGCAACTGTTTTAGTCTCTTCTTGCGAACCTACAGCAATTGTTCTTGAACCTGTTGTGTTTTCTCTGCAACAACTAAAGTAAAAGGAATAGTATGACCTATACAAAGATATAAGGTGCCTACTTTCACACCTTTTTCTACTATTAAGGCACCTCTTGAAACCTTCCAATTTGTATCATTAAAAGTAATTGTACAGCCTTTATCACCTAGCTACCCTGCTAAAATTAAATTCCTACTCATCATTGGAATGTGCATTATCTCTTGTAGTAGCCAATGATTCCCATTCTGCAACTTAATCTTAATCTGACAGGGTTCATTATCTCCCAAATAAACTAGCCCAAAATCCCCTTGGACATAATCAATAAAATAACTTCAATGGGGTGTAGCATGAAATGAGGCCCCTAAATCTAAAACCCATGAATCATCGACATTATCAAGGGAAAGGATCAAATCATCCTCATTAGATTTGTTACTTACCACATTTTCCTCTTTACTTCCTTCCTTTTTGTCTCTTTTATTTTTTCGAGACCAACAATCTTTCTTTAAATGACCCAGCTTACCACAGTACCAGCAATCCCTCTTGTCTCTAGATTGGGACCTTTTGTCCTTTGATTTCCTCAGGACTTCCTACGATTTCCAAAAATTGTTTCCTCTCTCCTTTTTTCTACCCCTTCTTTCTACATTCAAAACACTACTTGATGTGGATGTTCCACCTAAGCTTTTCCTAAGAATCTCCTCACTCAAAATAACACCAACATCAAATTTCAATGTATTCAAACCAGAAATAGAATTGCTAACAACCATTACCAACCTATTCTAACTTTCTGGAAAAGAATGCATAATCAAAAGAGCCCTAACTTCTTCATCAACGTTTACATTTACAAAATTTAATTGACTGGTAACCATACTAAACTCATTTAAAATGATCAGCAATCGCACCTAATTTCACCATTTTCAGAGTTAAATAAACGCTTCATAAGAAATACCTTATTTGAAGCGAGAGGCTTTTCATATAACTTCGCCAGGGTTTCCATCAACTCTTGAGTTGTCTTTGTTGTTGTAATATTGGTACGCCACCAATTGTGCTAGGCATAAATGAATGGCTCCCAATGCCTTTTTGTCCAAGATTCCAATCCTCATCAGTCATTGTTTCTAGTTTCTTGGCTATTCCTTCCAACGGCCTCCATAAATCCTCCTGATAGAGATAATCCTCCATCTTCATCTTCCATAACTGATAGTTCTTCCCACTGAATTTATCTACCTTCAATTTACCCTCATCTTCCATTGCTCCCACTTAACCATGAGACTCTCACTCAACTGTGAGACCTTCCTGCAGATGATAATCGAACACAACCCACTCTAATACCACTTGTTAGGAATTGCATGTAGAAAATATTAATTAAATGCAAATAAAGATTAAATAGAGGAATGAAAAACACAGAAATAAAAAATAGCGAGAGATAATTTTTAACGTAGTTCACCCAAACTCGGGCTACATCCACCAACAAAGAGTCCAATATTATTATCCAATAAATCAAACTGATTACAACCAACAATCCTTGCAACTCAATACCGTTGCAAATGCTACAATACAATATCAATAGAAACCCTAACACTTAGTCATTTTATCAAGACTTATGCCAATTACAAAATAGGTTTTTTTTATGTCAGCCAATAGAAAAATACCTCCCATTACCTTATAAAATAATAAAAATTGTGTGAGGTTTCGGGGGCATTGCCCCTCAACCTTGCCCTGTATCGTAATAGGGAGCATGCTAGGGGTGTTGCCACTAGACCCCACAAGGGGCATTGCCCCCAAACCCCCATTAAATAATTTAGGGGGAAACTGCACCGATAAAAGGGGAAAATTTAACCTCTGAGTCTGATTAGGCTCCATATAACAATATAGATAACTTTTCTTGCTTTCCTTCAATCGCTTTGATCTTGGGTGATATCACAACCAAATCTAATAGTCTCTAATTTGATGTGCTACTGGTATTTCCTTCAACCAAACTATGTTCTTTTTCTAGGAACCTCATCCAAGAAGTAAATGATTAAACAGATGATCAAAGTACCAAATTTGAAAGCCTACTTTGAGTCCTTAGTCTTCTGTAGGTTTTCTATCATTTGTTCCCTCAACAACTCGCACAAGTCATAACCCACACCCTTCATAACCATTTCATATGTTGTATTAATGGTGGTTACTGATACAAATTTTTCCTTGCTAGTGAAATATATTTTGTAGACAATCATTATTGAGGCATACTTGATTGTTGGATCTCTAATGTTCTTGATTGTCAAAGCTCTCTTGTCATAAATCACTCTAGTTAGCTCCATCACTACTTCATTTTTTACAAACTTTAGCACAGAAACTGGTTTGATTGAATATAAACCTGTTACAACCCTAATGGCCTCCTTGTTGATTGGGTGGGGTATATTGAGCCAGTTAAATTTATCATGGATTCTGCTCAGAGCATATCTAACCCACACATCATCATGGTAAAAGTTAGGAAAATCATGCCATACATTGAGCTTCTTCTCTATTAAGCTCTCAAATTCAAGTTTCAAATTGTAGTCGTCTCCGATGAGATCATTAACCCACACATCACCCAATTTACCATGATCATATTCTTCCAAATTTGCATGCATTTAAACCCTTACATATTCTATGTGTAGAACACCATATGGGATGTGCAAAAATGCACCTTTTGGATCATCCACCAAGGATTTTTCAAGATGTTGTTTGAATTTAAGTCGAGGATGATCCACTACCTCAACTACTTGTGGTGTATACATTGTTGCAGTAAATTATTGAAATCACTTCCTGAAACTAAGGAAAATGGAAATTGTAAATACCTTTTAAATCACTTTTTGGATAGGGTTTTGCATGCTAGAACTTTTGAAATCCTTCAAACACTTCTTTTCTCTCCTTCACTACTCTGTTCCTCTCAAATGCTCTTGTGCAAATGATTTAGATTAGATGTGAAATCACTTTTAAACCATTTTTCACTAACCTAATTCATATTGAATGTGTATTTTAAAAAGGTGGTAAAAAAAACTAATTGTATGCATAGTCACTTCAAATGTTCCATAAATTTCAACAACAATATTTTCCACCAGTGTTTTGTCCAATAGGTCAAGCTTATCAACCCACACCTCATATCCACGTATTGAAGCATCAGCTCTATTTCTTTAGTAGGGGATAAAGAATATTATGTTAATGATCCCCCTAAGCTAATGATTTCTTCTTAGTTTCTAGGGGAAACATCTACACTAGATGTTGATACAGAATTAGGATTAGTCTCACTCTCTTGCTTCTTTTTCTAAATATTTTCCATCTCTTTCTTCATCTCTACTAGATCAGCCATTTTTACTGGATCATTCTTCTTTATCGTATTGTTCTTCATATTCTTGCTTCTGTAAAATTTGGAAATGTGTCTTGGTCAATGCAATTGTAACATATGACAACATTTTGAATAAGCTTACTTCCACCGATTCTAGATTTTCATTGATTAGTTTTATTCCCAAATCCATTGCATGTATAATAGTAGCCATTAAAAGATTGAAATCTCATACCATTGTTATAGCTATTCATCATTTTATTTTTGCATTTACTAGCCTTATGACCAAATATTTTGCATGTGAAGCACTAACCAAGAAAATATTAAACATTTTGATTCATTTTGCTTCTACATTTCATAGCCTTATGTCCAAATTTATTGCAATAATAACATAAACCATCAAAATATGGGTACCTTTGTGCATTTAGTTGTCTAATAGGTGGTATTTTTAATTCTCTCCTTTGATTCTAGGATTGCTTGCCATTAGTCTTCTTGTCCTCAATATTATTTTCATTTTGATCTATCTTTGATATTCACCTTTTTCAAACCCTAATCCTTCTTTGTCTTTAAATCTTTTTTTATTTGCAATCATCTTATCAAGCTTTGTAGAGCCCAACTTGAATTTTTCTTCATGACTCTTTGATTTTTCCATATTTGATCTCAAATTCACAACTTCTTCTTCAAGTTTTGAACATTCTTTAGATTTTCTTTTCATATTAGCATTTAGGCATTCTTCAACTCTTTTTCCTTCTTCAACTTGTACTTTCAAACCAGTAATTGTTTCATTGGCTTGCTTCAACTACTCATTGACCTACTTATGAATTTCTCTAAATTTTGTAATTTTCTCCCTCAACATTTTGATGCATTCATCTACTTCTTTGACATTTTCCTTCAAATATTTGTTCTCACTTTCATTCCTTTCAAAATATTCAAGAGATATTCTAATTTCTCCATTCATGTCAACCATGCATTCTTCTTTTGTGAATCCAACAACAAGAATTTCTTCCAGAGGAGTAGGATATCTTCTTAGAGCCATGTTTTCAACCTCCAAGATCTTCCCCAAGTGGTTAAGCTCCTTCCAAGGAACCAAGTTGTGATACCAATTTTTGAACACCAAAAATACTAAGGGGGGGAGTGAATCGGTGTTCTCTAAAACCACTTAAACATTTAAACATTCATTTCACATAGCATATTTAATTTTCAGTAAGACAGGAAAGCATGAAATCAACCATCAACATCACATAACACATGAACACTAGATTTTTATGTGGAAAACCTAAAAATGGAAAAACCACGATGAGGATTAGCTCATAATATATTATAATTGGTTATAAGATATTATAGAAGTGCTCACTCTAGGTGGACTCACTTCCCACATAAAGAAGAAAAGATAAAAGAGAGTGGTGGAAGACAGCTGGGATTTGAACTTTTACAACTATATCTATCATATGCATGATTTATAGTTCCATTGAAGCTCAATACACATACTTTATACGCTTCATACTGATTTTCACTAACACTCTTCTTTGATCTGCATTCGCCTCACACTCGCACAATTTGCATCAATAATACTTATCATCACATCTACTACACCAAAACAATAAAAATGAACTCACGTATATACCCATTACATCTTTAAACCCTTGAAACATCAATTAGGTCAGCCTAACACATACTCAAGCTCCATAATACTCAAAGCTTATTAGGTTGGCACTAGTAATGATCTAACATAAAAATTCATCAATTTTTCAATCACAAACGAACACGCGGACAAAAAAAATTCATGCCGCTTGGAATTTAGATACATCTAACACCTATCAACACTCCCACAAATCCACAGAACTACATACCAATTCGCAGAGAAGTGCGGATTCATCAAAGCATACATACTGAACAAGAAACACTCACTTGTAGACTTGAATTCTATTATTCATAGCTTCTTCACTAGAAATCAAAACAATGTGAAACTTTGGATTTAAATGCTTTTATCATCCAAAAAAATCATATGAAAACCATAGAGTAGGATTACTTAAAGCAGACCAATGCAGACCAAAATACCGGATGTCCTATGCACTAAAATACCTATTTTGACACTCAGTCAATTTTCCACTTCAAATATCTACACTGAATCAAACCTTCTTGCAACCAAGCACTAGATTAACATGTTCAAGCATGCTCAAGCTATACAAAATTATCTGCACAATGATCTTCATACTGGATCACAATGTTGGCTTCAATGACAACACTATACTACATACAGTGCGACTTATATTCATACCTCATGATCATGTTGTCGATAAGTATATCAATGACAAACTTCTTATTCTTTCAACAAACCTTCTATCCTATTTTTTAGGAGTTCCTATTTTCTAGGATTATTTTCTATGTCGAGAAATGAAAAATTAAGCATTTCCTATTTTTTAGAACGTGGGACCCACTTGGAAGTTTCCTATTTTGTAGTGGGTATGTTGAATGGTCAACTGATGTCATGGGAGAGTGCCAATTGTCACTTGGGCACTCAACCTAGGCCAAAGAATTTGTAAAATTCCTAGGAGGATCACTTGGATGCCAAGTGTCAGTGTGTGATGAGTTTCGAGACTCGCTTGTTGACATATTCCTTTGTATGAGCACGAAGAGCAAGGAAGGGTGACACTTGTTACCTAGGTGCACTTGGGATGAGAAGATTGTAAAAAAAATTCAAACGTGTTCCATGAGCCATGTGGCATCAATTTGACTTGTTGACTAAGGCTCGAAAGGAAAAGTTGCTTTGTGAAGACTTAGTTGTCACCCAAAGTGACTGTGAGTTATGGGTGAGTTCTAAATTGGCAAAAAATAAAATTTTCTCTATGGGGCACCTTGCATGTGAAGTTTCTTTTTTTTTTGAAGCTGCAAGATTTGCATGTTGTTGAATGTTGGTGCATGTGAGTGCATGTTTGAAAGGTTGTTATTTGGGTCAATCAGGATTTGTGCATGTTGTTGATTTTTAGTTTGCATGAATGTAAATATTGGGAGATTGACGCATGGCTAAAATTAATGTCCTTGTATGAGAAGGATATATATTTATGCCTTAGTGCATTTGTAATGTACTATATGACTGTAATATTTGCATGTCATTATGTTTTCAAAATCACTCTAGATTTGTATCACAGTGAAATTGCACATGCAAGAATATAGACTTTGCATATTGTATATAATTGCTATATTATAGTAATACAATTGATTTTTTCTTTGGTGTGTGGGTTTTTTCCCTAAAGGGTTTTCCCACGTAAATTTTGTGTTATGTGTTAAATACTTTAAATCTAAAAATTAAATTAATGCATGTGCATTCTTAAGAAATTGTAATAAAATAAAATTTTGAAACAAAGTTTTTGCAACCCTCTCCTAATTGATTTGCATTAGGGAAGTGTTTTCTGCACTCGACTTTCCTTTCACCTCTTACTCTCTTTCTATCTTAAGGATTAATCCTTCCACTTAACTATTGTCTTATCTTTATGATAAGACAGGGTTTCCTCCTGACCCCTATCTTTGGCATCTTACCTTCAAACATCGAACATTGGGTCTCCTCGTATTATTTATCATATTTTATGATAAGATGTAAGCCTTCTCCTTGACTCCCAACCCCCAATATTTCTCTTTCTCTCACACTCTTCTAATATTTTCACAAACCTTCAAATATTTTGTCATTCTTCCTTCCCTTATTTTAGCAAACATCGGGCCCAACGCCTAATGTCCAACGAAGGTGCCTTTTTTGGGGTTCTAGACCATTTAATTCTCAATAGAGTGGTTCTTTCGGGCTTGAAGGTTCAACAATACTCCATAAGGTATTTTCCAATTCATAATCAACATTAATGCCTAGTGACTCTCCTCAAACATCCAATCCCAGTTTCTAAGGTAGTGGAGAGGGCATTTAATGCTTTGTGAGTAGTTTTGGAGAAGATAAGTTTTTCCCATGCTCATTTATTGCATACAAGTGCCCTTTTGTCATTGTTTCATGTCCTAATTGTTGATTTCATGGTAGATCTCCACTCCTTGACGTACAAACCCACGTGAAAATTAATGTGGATGCATGGGTTTTGAGTGTCAATCGCGTTATTTCCTAGGTATGTCTCTTTTTGGGTTTCTATCTTGTATAAAGGGAAACCATATGCTCATTGTAAAAAGTATTTTCCCTAGTTTCTCTAGTATACATGTAAATTTTGCATTCTACAACTGTGAACTAGCTTTCAAGCCTTTATATTAGTGAAAATTAATCATTTTACCACTTATTTCCTTGAATATGTTGTGTAAATCTTCATTACCTTCATGTTTAAACATTATTTTGTTATCTTTTATACATATATGATGAGTTAATTAAGTTTTTATTTTTTGTTATGTGGATACTTCTTTCCTTTTAGCATCTATTCAAACCCTAACCTCCATGTTACCCCTTGGAATTTGACAAAATAAAGAATTATGTAAAAATTTTGTCTATTTTTATTGATGTATTTTGATGTCTTGAACAAGAAGAAATATTTCTCTCCTGGTCTATCGCCTCCCCTTTCCCTTTTAATGAATTTTTTCTCTCCTTTTTCCCTTATGAGTTGTTAGAGTAGGGTTAGTGGTAGGATTTTATATGTGACTCTCATACACTTTGCTACAATTAATAGATGATAATATATGCACCTAAACTCATAAGAGTTGTACAATACAAGAGCATAAAGCTCCTCAAAAAAATCTACGCCTAGATTGGGCAAGTTGAGTTCCATAATGTAATCTAAAATAAAACTAAAGTCTTCTTCAATTTAGTGCCCCAAACTGAACACCTAACTGAACTTTGGTCAAGAAAATATGTTACAAACTTCACCTCAAAGTTGGCGCCCAAGAATGGGCCCACTTGACTGAGCCTTGTAAATATCTTCTCATGCAAAAGGTGTTAACTAAAAGATGCCAACTTGGGCACCCAAGGTGGACCCAAGTCAATCTTAGTTAATTGAAACATATCTCTCCACCAATTCATGCAAACATTATGCATGATTGATCATCCCCACTTAACTGAAAATATCCACCTATTATCTGACATGCAACTGAAGTCATTAGTCACGCAACTCAAGTCAACTAGCATTCAACTCAAAATAACTACATGTAACTAAAGATAACTGAACCATAACTAAATTGAACTGAATTGAACTAAACTGAACTGATAGTGCCACTCCACTCATGTAAATATCAATCCCTAATTTGTAGGATCTAACATGCATTACTGAAGTGTTATCAATCCTCCAAACAGTTAACTAAAGCAAGGTGGGTTCCAACTTCCATGTGGGTGCCCCATGTGCTCCTATCTTGTAGGAGCTCTTCTTAGACGTCCCCACATGTTCCTATCATTTAGGAATAATCAAAAATGTCAATTTACATGTTCATTTCATTCGAATTTAATCTCTTTCTAATCCTAGTGTTGGGGAACACTTTCCAAGGACTTAGGAGATACATGAAATATGTTTAGGATTGCAATTAAATGGAATCCTATTCCCAACATGTGCCTTACATATACCTTGTGACTTACGTGTATTCAAGTGTATACTTTGCAACATGTGTGTATTCATATGAATACTTTGTGACTTACAACTTACGTGTATTCATGTGTATATTTTGTGACTTACTTGTATTCATGTGTATACCTTGTGACTTATGTGCATTCATGTATATACTTTTCAATTTATGTGTATTCATGGGTATACTTTGTGACCCGCATGTATTTAGGCGTATACTTCATGACTTATGTGTATTTATGTGCATACTTCATATCTTATGTGTATTTATGTGTCTTTCACATGCATGCTACATGTATTAAGCATATCCATGTGTTTTCTTCATGCCAAATGTGCCTTCAACAAAGATTACTTCATGGTGTTTATGATTACTTTATGGTTAAAAACTATGAAAATGTTGAGTTGAGGAGCACTACCAAATTAACTTATCTAAAATTGAATAATGAGGAGTTGTAACTATTGAAGTGAAAATGTGTGACTCCCTCAAATTTGTGACATAAAAGGGAAAGCATTTCATCCATACCATCATTTGAAGGATCCAATTAAGAATAAAACATTAAGTAATTTTTTTAGAGACTTAAATTAAGTCCTATTGCTTGCTAGGAATGCTAAACTATTATACATCTTTTTGGTTGACTTGATCAATCCCATAAACTTATAATTAAGTATTAATTACTTATGGGAATGATAGATGTTTGATTAAAACACTATAAGCTCCTCATTAGAAACAAAATTGCCTCAAACCTTGTTTGAATGTTTACACAAAATGAAACATACTTTATCTAAGGGAAAATTATCATTCAAACATCTAGGTCCTTTACACAAATGCAAAAGTGATTTGGCATAAAGGAGTGGATCTTGATATTCTCCCACAATCCCTCATGACTTTAGATTTCAACAAAGGGTAATGGAGAATTCACATAATTGCCTAGGATCCTTGAGGTAATGAGAGAAAACTTGTCTTAAGTAACAAATCTTGCTAACTTCCAAAGTCTTGGTTTTGTTGTTGAGAGATATTAGAAAATAATAGTGTATAAGACAATAAAATTGCCCTCATACATAGAGGATGGTATTAACCTTATTACTCTCCATTGATATAGGGTCAAATGTAACTAGAACAATCACCCTTGGATTAAAATTTCCAAATCTTGTCTGAATATCACAACCAAAACTAATGTCATCACAAAAAGGAACAATATTTTAGTTTGTGATTGCTTGAGGACAAGCAATCTTGGGCGGGATGGAGTGTCATGCCCCCACAAACTACAACAGTAAATCAAGCAAATAAAATAAAACAATAAATAATATAAATAATAATAAATAATGTTATGTTGGTCGACTTCCCTTTTTAAATACAATAAACCATTATCCTTGCTATATGTTGGTCGACTCTGATTGTGTTGACCCCAACAATAGAAATTAGATTTAAATTATCTTTATGGCCGACTAAGTAAGGAGTAGGTATAAATAAATGTTAATCGATCAAGCTAATGAGGGGATATTTAGGTAGAGATAATAAGTTAAAGAAAGACAACGTTTCAGATGAGAAGCAACGATTAGTAAGGACACTAATTAATATATGTATAAGGAAGCACCCAAAAAAATGGACTTTATAATGGGCCGACCTATTACTAGTGAAATAAATAATAAATAAGGCCGACCCCTCAATGGTGTGCCTACTTTGAAAAGGCACAAGAATTAAATGCTACCACCCTTTGGGATAAAGTCGTCCCTCCTTGTGATGAGATGCTTCTTTTAGGAAGAAGCACATTAGATGCTATTTAAGGAGGATGAAGATGGGAGTTTTAAGGCAACAAGCAATACACATTTTCTGAGTATAAAGGTAGATGAAAGAGATCAGAAATAAAGGTCTACAAATAGAGCATCGAATGAAAGGAAAGAAATATGATTCAAAAATAAATAATGATTTGCACTTAGAAAAGTAGTATCCCTTAAAATATAATAAGGTAATATGACTGGTAAAAAACAAGTGATTGGAGACAAGCAAAGTGAGTATGGAAACAAACAAGCAAGACATCGATCACTAAATCAAACATAAAGAATCTTGGTCTGCATTTCCTAAATTAGAATAATCATTAATCATTATTGGTACAGTAGTCCGGTTACCCTAATTAGTGGTATGAGACCAAATTTGCAGTCATATAAAGCAACACGATTCAATATGAATGACTATAATTATTTAATTGGACATTCCAATTACTAATAATATATTGCTACTATTGTCATGTGATTGATCTTTGTTATCATATGCCTTGAATGTCCAACCATGATTAAAGGAACTGAGACTACAAGAGGGAAACATTGATGGGGCACTCTCCTAGGTACGCCACCTTAGATGGGGACCTGCTGAGCCCCAGGAGGCCAAGGGGGTACAAAGGGTACTGCCTTTGGGCTTAGGAGAGTTAGCATTTTCAGGGAACCCATTGGAATCTCACTCCTCCATGGATGATCAACATAGGGGTCAGACCATAGGGAGAAGGAAATGATTGACAAGATAAGGGGACAACGAAAAAGACACCTCCTAGATAGTTCACCTCATATGGATGGCATGTGCCACACAAGGCCAAGGGAGATGGTAAATCCCCTTGGGTCTAGGGAAAAAGGGTCCAAGGCACCCCATGAAGTCACATTCTCTCATTCTCTCATATGATTGAACCCTCCAAGGATGTTAGAGTACTTTGTGATTGAATTAATGTTTGGCCCTAAGTTTATTAATATCTAATTATGGAAATATGCTAATTATTATTATTGTGGTAAATGATTCTAATATGCTATTCAATTTGATTATGGTAAATGGTTCTAACCTGTGTGTAGGGCTTAAATCAGGGTTTCAATTAGGTGAAAGATATTCTCTAGCCCATTTGTTCATTTAAAAATTAAGAAATTAGGGAAAATTTGGGGCACTCCCAATTAGGGGACATTCATAGTTCTCAAGTAAAATAAATTCTTTTAATAAATAAAATAACTCCAAATTGATATCTCTTGGCATTTTTTAGAATATTTCTATACTATTAATGTTCTTGTATAAATATAATTCTATGAAATGAATCTTGGTCAACTGTAAATTTTCAAATATAATAAATTCAATAATATAGCAAACTTGAGTTAAAAATTATTTTAGAGCTTGTCAAACCACAAGAACACTAGGTGGTGCAAATATCTAATTGTAGTTGAAAGGTACCATTTCCTTCATTATGTAGCATTGTACTAACTTGAAATTGAGAAATGATACTCAGGTTGTAAAATTTTGCAAGTGCTTGTTGAACTTACAAGTACTTGTAAGATTTCAATCTAATGAGAGACTTGCCCATGACTTATGAGTTAAGTTTTTTGAAATAACTTATTACTTTGAGACAAACTCAAATTTGATGAGTTTGATAGCGACTTGTCCAATGAAACAAGATGTAAAAACCCCCAAAATTGACTTTTGTTGTCATTTTTCCTCAAAAAACTAAAATCTCATCTAAATGATGTGGTTGTTATTATCAACCATTGGAGTGTGATTTGATAGGTTTTTGTTTTTAGTTTTTCATCTTTTATTGTTCTCCTTATTTCTAAAATCTATTGCTTTTTTTTTTTTTTCTATTTCAATATCCATATTCTAAACATTGTGCAAGACATTATGCAAAGTGGAAAAGGCCCCACATGGAAATGACTATTTTTTTTCAATATCTATATTCTTAGTAGTGCGCAAGGCATTATGCAAGTTGCAAAAGACCCCATAGGTTAGTAGAACACACTAAGTGTGATCAAGAGCCCAATGACTTTATTATAGATTTAATATGAGAAGGTATCATTATTTCAAATTGGTGTCTGAGGTGTCAAGGTGTGTGATTTAGTGGAGGAAGAAATGTAGCAAGAAATAAATGCTTTACTTTTTAGTAATCAATAGGAAGAGGCTATAAAAGGTCGATACAAAAGGAAACACATAAGGAAGGGAAAATTCCATAACTATTAAAATGGGATAATATTTCATTAGTTTAAGGATTTGACATTCCTCCACTCACTTTGAAGAGAGTTCAAGTTGTATAAATTCCTCAAGCTTCTTCATTTCTTGTTGTGTATGAGGTGATAACATTTGTTGCAAAATTTTGGTACTATAATAATATATCAATGTTTTAGGTAGTCAATATTGGGATGCATTGGTAAATGCATTAACCATTGTTGATATGGGGTTTAAGATGACACTATTTTCCATTAATTTTTTCCTATGTAAGGTTTAAGACACCAACTTTGTATGATACTAGTGGGTTATTGCTAGAGGAAGTTGTAAAAATGCATGGCTAATAGTAGAAGACCAAAAGAGAGCACAATGGAAAACATGTTACAACATTTTATTTGATGTTTGGACATAGGTAGGAAGGACCTTGATTAAATTTTTAGTGCCTTTAATTGACACACATTGGTCTTCTTTAGGTTGTAGATGCATTGCATGAAGTCAATATTTTCTGTATTTAGTTGCTTCTAAAACGGGTCCCCCAAGACCTCTAGTCTTTTATCCCACAACTTTTGGAACCCTTCGGGAGCATCATTAGGGTTGACAAACCTAGGGTTTCTCTCTCCAACATGAACGCTTGAGTGCTTCTTCCTTTAATCCTCAGATTGAATTTCCTGGGAACATTAGCATTAAGCTGGATGACACTCTGCAAATTTGCCCAGTGGAGGTCTTGGGTGGGTTGAGTGCCTGCTATCTTTGTAGAAGAGGACACATTCAGAAGAATTGTCCTAGGGTTTCTCTCCCCGACATGAACGCTCGAGTGCTTGTCTCCCTTAAACTTGGGACTGAATTGCCTGAGAACATTAGCATTAAATTGGATGACACTTTGCAAATTTACCCACTGTTTTTTCTATCTTTGTAGAAGAGGACACATTCGAAAGAACTGTCCTATCATTCAAAAAATTGGTGGAAACCCCCTGGGTAAGTGGTCCCATGGAGGGGGGCTTCCTTAAAAATCTCAGCGTATGCTACTTAGTTTTTTTAGGATTATTTTAAAGTTCTTGGTCCCATGGATTTAATCTTACAATTCTGCTTAAAATTTCAAGCTCCAAAATTTCAGGAATGAACTGTAGTGCTTTGATAAAAAATAATAAATAAATCAAAATTCTCTCATTTTTATTTTCTAATAAGAATTTAAAATTTTAGATGAGAGACAAGTGGCATAAAAAACTCCTAAGCTGTAGGGGCAATTTCTAGCCCCACCCAATTTCACCAGCTGAAAGATTCATTTCTAAAAGGTAGGGGCTCCTATTTTTCTGGAAAAGATTCCAATTAATCCCGTAGCACAAATTTTTTTTTCCATGGGACCTCCTGCTCCATGAAAATAGAAGCCTCAAGCCCCATGGGACCATCAAGAAAAGTGGGTTTGAGAAAACCGGGTGGTGGTGCTTGCATTGTTGGGGAAACTTGCATTGGTAGCGTGCCGCCAGCTGAAAGCCCTACCTCTTGGGGGTCTCTATTGATGCTATGATATTCAAAGACCTCGCCCCTCGCCAAAGACTACTTCCTCATCCTTGAGTCGGTCGTGGGAGTCAACCTTCCCGTAGTGTCTTCCCCTCTTCCTTTATTATCTCCATCCTCCCACACCGGGCTACCCATCCGTCCTTTCCCTTCCTGCCATCCGATCGCTCAGGATAATGAATCCATTCAAACCACTTTTGGTAGAATAATCTGCCTCCCCAACCTTGCCTCGGGTCCCCTAAGTCTTTATGTTGCCCATGCGCCCCTATGCTATAACTAAGTGGTCCCATGGGGGCTTGGGCTTCTATTTTCATGGAGCAGGAGGTCCCATGGAAGAAAAAAAAATTGTGCTACGGATTAATTGGAATCTTTTCCAAAAAAATAGGAGCCCCTACAGTATAGGAATGCATCTTTCAGCGGGTGAAATTGGGGTGGGGCTAGAAATTGCCCCTACAGCTTAGGAATTTTTTAGTAAGTTTTTCTACCAATTGTCTATCACTTAAAATTTTAAATTCCTAAAAAAAACCAAAAAAATAAGAGAATTTTTATTTATTTATTAATTTTTATCAAAATACTCCAGTTTGTTCCTAAAATTTTGGAGCTCAATTTTTTAAGCTGAATTGCAAAATTGAATTCATGGGACCGCCAACTTTAAAATATTCCTAAAAACTCTCAACAGCACCCACTTAATTTTTTAGGAAGCCCCCCTCCATGGGACCGCATCTCTAATCAACTTCCTCTGCTGCAAATGCGGCCCTGGCCACTAGTAAAAAGAATGCTCAACAAATTGCAATGGATAAAATTAGGAAAAATATTTAACTAAATAAGTTGCAAATGAAAACAGATGGTAATACTAAAGTAATTGAAACTTTTGTTAATGGGGTTAAAATCAGTGAAAAAACTGTTGTTTCTGAACCACATTGTGAAAACTATGGTAAAACATTTAATAAAACTCCCTCATTGGTTAAAAATATTGTTTTTGAAATTGAGGCCAAAGAACAAGGTGGAATGAGTTTGCAAATTGTTAACCCTCAACTGTTCTCGAGTTGGATAATAGTCAAACTAATAACACTCAGTTTGAAAATGGGGTAAGTCAATTGAGGGGTAATCATATGGAGACTCCTTCCACTCTTGACATTGGCAAAGACAATATGTTAGCAAAGGGAAAGAAAATACCCCAATCCAAAGGAAAACCTAATAATAAAGAGAACTCCTCGAATACTGAATTTACATAGAATAACAAAGATGTTTTGGGGATTGGAGACAATCCCCCACCCAATTGTGATGAAAAATCTGCACAACCCCTAAAGGTTAGTTTGGATTCATTAACTGAAATGATCAAGAGATGGTTTGTGGATAAGACCGAGTGCACTAAAGGGCTCAATAAGATTTTCAACCCCTCCATTGAACCTATAGACCCTATTAGACCCTTTGGTGGTGAGAAGACCCTTGGAAGTCAAGTGAATCCTCTAAATGATGAGGATCCCAAAATTGGATCTCGTGGGAACTAAGGTTGCCTCCATGACTGGTGGAGATTCCGAGAATGGAAAAAAAAAATCTAGGAAACATCTATTGAAAAAAGGCATGAATCTACTCCCCCTAAAGAGCCCATGGAAAGAGCCCAAAAAAAAGGTAGCTCTATATCCCTTGGTAGAAACAGTTTGGGCATAAACAAAGGTAAGATGAAGAAAACAAGTACAATACTCTCCATCCCCTCTAAAAGAGTTGAGGTTGACGAAAAATCTTCTAAATACTTTGAGTTATTTAGGAATGGTAAAGAGCCCTCATATACCACTACTGATGATGATGATTAATAGTACATTCTGGAATGTAAGGGGGTTAGAATTCCCTGACAAAATGTATGTTATGAGAAGATTTCTCAATATGGAGAAAAAAAAGGACTTTGTCCTCCTCCAAGAAGTTAAAGCAGTAGGTTTCACACTTGAAACTAATATGAAATTCATTTGGGGCAACTCCTCACATACTATCTCCCAACATGAAAGGGGGAGAGGGGGTACTGCTATTCTAATGGCCAATAAATGGAAGCCATACTTAACCAATTCTGGGGTTTCCCCATGTAATAAAGTTGTTTGGGTCACTTTTGAGAGGGGAGATTCCAAGTTTTGCATGTGCTCAATTTATGCACCAAATGATTACCTAGGGAGAATCAAATTATGGAAATGGCTAATTAACCTGCTGAATGTCCCCTGGATTATTGGAGGTGATTTCAACATGATTGAAAATAGTGAGGATAAAAAGGATGGTATCAACATGGAATGGAATGGAAATGAAAAACATTACTTGATGAGAATGAGGACTAAGATTAATCTCATTGATCCTTTAGAGGGGATGAAAAATGAGAACAACATCTGGTTTAAATGGTGCAATGCTCAAAAAGGGGGCAAGAGAATCTATAGTAGACTGGAAAAATTATATGCCAACATGGATTTCTTTAACTTTGAGCCCATTCATGGTGGAAGTAGGGTGTTGGAGTACCCCTTCATCCTTTCAGACCACCACTCGATCAAGGCCAATATAATCATAAGTAATGGCATGAGGAAAGCCCTCAAGAATAGGGAGAATTTCATCCTTAACACTAATCTGTTAAGAGATGATGATTGTGTGGCTGCTATAACTACCTTAGGGGGAGTTAATAGGTGGTTGCTTAAAGACCTTAGCTCAATTGAAAGATGGAATCAAAACATAAATGGGTGGAATTTTTTTTTTAGACCATTGGCAAAAAGAGGGCAATGGATATGTGAAGAGAGGAAAACTTCCTCAAAGATGTATTACTAAATGTCAAAAGAAAGATCCAAAAGGAACCCCCAAGTGAGAGATTATATGAAGAACTCAACAAGGCTAAGAGCTCCCCAAGAAGACCGCAAACAAGTAGAATTCAAGGACTGAAAGTTAGAGCCAAGCTTAATTAGCTAAGCAATGGTGACAATGGATACAAATTATTTTTTAGATACATCAAAGATAAGGGGGTGAAAGAGAAAACTGACCAGATATGTCATAATGGGGTGACCTTTTCAAATCAAGGGGAAATCCTACAACAATTCTTCCTTTTCTACAAAGACTTGTTCAAGTTTGAGGGCAGCAATGAAGAGTGCAATAATGCTAGAGCCATAACTAAGAAATTGATTCCCACAAAGGTTTCCAAAGAAGACAACACAAAGCTCTCAAAGACTATAACCAAGGACGAAATAAAAAAAAGGCCATTATCTCCATGAACAATGACAAATCTCCTGGGGTTGATGGGATCTCTATGGAATTCTACAAGGCCTTCATTGATTGGATATGTGATGACCTACACCAAGTTTACCTAGAAGATTTAATCAAAGGTTCATTGGGAACAAGCATAAATAAGGGGCTCATCAAGCTTCTTACAAAAGAAGGGGATAAAACCATGATAAAAAATGGAGACCAATTACCCTGCTGAATGTCTCTTATAAAGTCCTAGCAAAAGTTTTGGCTATGAGGCTAACCATCATACTCCCCAAGTTTATAAATAATAGTCAAATAGGCTTCATCAAGGGTAGATATATCCTTGAGTGATAATAGGTTGGGAGGCCATGGACTAGGCCAAACACTCACACTAGAATGTAGCCATGCTACTACTTGATTTTGAGAAGGCATATGATAGAGTGGAGTTGAATTTCCTCAAAATGGCACTTGAAGCCTTTGGGTTCCCACAAGCATTCTGCAAGATGGTTGAATCTCTTTTAAAAGATGCTTCTGCTCAGGTTGAGGTGAATGGTTCCAGGTGTTGAACACCCAAAATACTGAGGGGGGGGGGTGAATCAATATTCTACTAAACAATTCAGCTATAAACCATCCAAACATTAGATATAACATATAACTGCAATTGTAAAGATATGAAAGAGATCATTACACCACATAACACATAAACACCAATATTTTTACGTGGAAAACCAAAAATGGGAAAAACCACGGTGAGGATTAGCTCACAATATATTATAATTGGTCATAAGATATTATAGTGGCTTACAACCAGGACACATTGTGCTTGAAAGGCTCACAACCTAAAGTGATTACAAAAATAGAGTGTGGCTCACTGCCAAAAAATGAACTGATGGAATACACCTCTCATGTGCTAAATTTAGTTCCAATTAAGCTCTAAAATACAAAATCCTGTACCGATTTGCAGTCTTACAACATATACAACAATTCTGCCTTGATACAAAAGTCATACATATAGGCTCGCATTAAATTACACTATCACACATCACTTCTTATCATATGTCACACATTTCATGTCTCTCTTCTTCAATACAAAAAATGTTTCATATATATATGCTATGACATCCACATACATCAATTAGGTTGGCCTAATTAAATATATACACACTTAATTCAAAATAGCTTGTCGGCCCAAACTAAGAGATAAACAAAACATGCAAGGCATTATTTAGGTTGGAACATACTTAAGATAGATCTCTTTAACATCCAAAGACCATATTAATCTTCATTCTACTTATCCAAGTATAAGGTCGGCTAGAATAAGACTTGATCACAAAATGCCGAACTTCTGTCATGTATACCTTTCAGCCCATACAACCAAAATTGCTGAAAAATTGTTCACATATGCATTTAACAGTCTCAAATAACATACTAAAACACATAGGTCAATATTCTACTATGAGCAATTTAGACCAAATTACCGGATCAAAGTAACACAAACACTACTTAACAAATCAGAAAAAATTGTCACCAAACAATGTTGGCATCAATGACAACACACTAGAGAGTTTCTTCTTCATTCTTCCAACAATCTCCCAATTTTTCATTAAAGGAAACATGTGCCAAAAATGGGTCTTAAAAAAAAACCGTGTTCAAAATTATGAATCTAAACTGTGCGAGCTCCCCCTTTCAAATATACATCACAACTTCTTCAAAACTTAAAATTTTTTCCCTTAGGGTTCCAAAACTTATCGAAATTTCTCTACACCAAAACTTCTCCCCCTTTGAAATCAAGGACAAAGGGTGTGCCAAGGATAGATTTTCAAAATAAATTGAAATATCAAAAGAAATAAATTTTAGTAAGAACTGGAGGCACCTTCTAATTCCTTGAGAATGGCTTCCCAAGCAGGTTTTCCATCATCCCAGACCCCCTTCGCTCTGATAAGCACTTTATGCAATGATTCTATCTTTATCAAGCTTTCTTCACCTTCTTCCAGAGTGGATGGATTAAGATTTATCTTGTCAAGTTTCTCTACATCCATCAAGGCACTGAAAATTGGAATATGTTTGGACTTCACCAGATCGTTAAGTTGTCCAAACCACCTCATTGCATCCTCTTTTTTCCTTTGAAGAATGCAAAAAATTTGTTTTGTAGATCTGCAATGGAAGTATAGGAAGTATAATTTCTCTCATATGCAATTTTGTAGGCTTCGAAGGAATTTGCAAGTTGTGACTCTATTGTGTCTATTAAGTCTTTAATACCCCGAGTGGCATCCGACCACCGCATGTAATACACAAACAAAATTTTAGCTTCCAAGAGGAAGAATGTACCTCCTGCCCCCTCTGGAAAAATAATGAAGCAAAAGGCTACTAGAAAAATGAACTTGAGTGATGCTATGCAAGAGGAGATTGACCTTGGCTTGCAAGAAGAAAGTCAGTTGAAAATGAACAGAAGGAGCAGTGCCTCCACCAACAATGAAGATATCCCACAAGCGATTGGAACATAAAATATTGTGGACACATCTGATGAAGAAGAGATAGAGAAAGAAAAGAATGCTTTGACAATTCATGTGCATGAGAAGAAGGGTGAAGAAGGAACATTAGAGCCTATGGAGGAAATGCCTAACTCTCCTCCATTAAGAGACCACTTATCTATGAAGTTGGAACCTTTAGTAAATAATATGATAGAATCTGAAGATCTTTTAGCTACTATTAATTTGTTTGATGAAGCTAATGAAGAGGATAAGGAAACAATTGTAAATTATTTTGTTCAATACATGGTTATTTTTAATAAGAATTTGGAAGATATAAGAAAGAAGGTGAATGGCAATGTATGGGAAGCACTGATACAAAGAAGGCATGAAGTTGTAAATATTGATGAAAAGATCAAGTCTGATGCCTTGAACACATATAGATCCTACTAGACTGAAGATGATACTGCTACCCTGGTAGCAGAATATTCTAAGAGGTTCATAGTTAAATAGAGACTCACCATTCTCATGACAAAAGAAAAAGGCATCATGAAAAGGTTGAAGCTAGAGACTTTTTCCACAATAAAAGATATGGTAGAGAAAATTGGGATGATTCTATTTCTTCATCTCATACAACTCAAGTATAGGAACCTGATAAATACAAAAGCATTGACACAAAAGTGGTGATGGTACCAATTGTTGAACACCCAAAATATTGAGAGGGGGGGTGAATCAATATTCTACTAAACAATTTAGTTATAAACCATCCAAACATTAAAGCACATCTAACTACAATTGTAAGTAAAGGTATGAAAGTGATCATAAAACCAAATAACACATAAACACCAAGATTTTTATGTGGAAAGCCCAAAATGGGAAAAACCACAGTGAGGATTAGCTCAAAATATATTCTAATCGGTCATAAGATATTATAGTGGCTTACAACCAGGACACACTATCCTTGAAAGGCTCACAACCTGAAGTGATTACAAAAATAGAGTGTGGCTCATTGTCGAAAATTGAATTGATGGAATACACATCTCATGTGCTGAATTCGGTTCCAATTAAGGTTTGAATTACAAAATCTTGTACCAGTTTGTAGTCTTACAACATATACTGCAATTATGCCTTGATACAAAACTCGTACATATAGGCTCTCATTAAATCACACTATTACACATCACTTCTTATCATATGTTGCACATTTCATATGTCTCTCTTCTTCAATACAAAAAATGTTTCATATATATATGCTATTACATCCACATACATCAATTAGGTCGGCCTAATTAAATGTATACACACTTAATTCAAAATAGCTTGTCGGTCCAAACCAAGAGACAAACAAAACGTGCAAGGCATGATTTAGGTCGACACGAACTTGAGATAGATCTCTTTAACATCCAAAGACCATATTAATCTTCATTCTATTTATCCTATTAAAATAATATTTGGTTAATTATTAATGGTCAATACTTTGTAAATTATCTAAACTAGTAGTTGTGTTTTCTTTATTCGATGATGTTTCTATTTTAGAAACTTTGTAATTAGAAACATCTTTCTTGTAATTTCTATATGAAGCATTTTTGCTTCATTTTTAATACATCCAGCATTTTTCAAATCTTCTCTATTTCATGGTATCAAAGCAAGGTTAATTGAGCGAGAAATTTTTTTCTGAGCTTTTTGTATTTTTGGTTTTTATGAAAAATCACGACCTCCTAGTTGGAAATTGCGTCTTGTCTTTGATAGAGGATTTTCAGGAAAAATCATGGAGGTGTTTTTGTCTTCCGCAGATTTTTTTTTTTCTGTCTATTCCTTTGCGCGCAACTCTTCTAATATTCATGCATGTTGTTTGAATAATTTTTGACACCTCTTTTTTGAGCGCGACTTCAAATACGTCATTTTTTGGACGCCTAGTTTTGTGTACGTTTTATTTTACTTGCGTTTTTGAAGACTTTTGCTGGGTGGATAAACCTTTCTGATGTGTTTTTCCCTCTGCATTATGGCCACATGATTTTCTACTAGTTTTGAAATGCGATGGGGTTTTTTGAGCATTTTTTTCAAAAACGCAGTTTCTGCAAAAACCTGTCCTGTGAGCTATTTTTTGGTTTCTTCATCTCCTACTTGTGATCTGTGAACCTGTTTGTGGCTTTGCAAAGAAAAATGAGGCTTCTTCAAACCATGTTTGTGTAAAATCATGGTTTTTTGTTTTGGGTGCCACCTTTTTCATCTGAAACTTAATTAGTGGACTTTCTGTCTGTTTCTACATTTTTCCTTTGAAAAATTTTGACCTAGGGTTTTTGCTCTCATATCTGCATAACCTAGGGTTTTGAGCTCTTTTTCTACCAGATTTGTGCATTCTAGTTACCTTGGGTTTCGTGCCTTTTTTTTTTTTGATAGACTTTCTGCTGGAGGGAAGTCAAAATTTTAATGGCTGCAACTACAACACCTGGAAGCAACGAATGATGACAATTTTTGAATATCGCTGCCTTGACTAGATTATTCTGGGCAAAAAGACACGACTTGCATCGAGAGATAAAGATCAAGAAAATTTTGATGAGAAAAATCGTGAAGTGGTGATGCTCATTAAACTGTTTGTCACCGATGATTAGCTGCCTCAAGTTTTGTCTAGTAAATCAGTGAAATAAATTTGGGGTCATCTGAAAGATCTTCATGAAACATCTGACAAAATCCTTGCATTCTTTTTGAAGAACATGCTATTTTCCATCATGATGGATGAGAAGAAAACTTTACAAGCACACTTGACCAAAATCAAGGATATCCGTGATCAATTAGAGGCTATTGGTCAGAAAATGGAGGAAGAAGCTATGATAGTCATCACTCTAAAAAGTCTACCAAAATCTTGTGAGCACTTTATTGAGACTCTCAACATTACTTTAGCTAATGTTGATTTGAAGTTTTTAGATCTTTGCACCATACTTCTGCAATAGGATCGTTGGAACAATAGTTCGGTAGCGGTGCTAGTTTGTTCTCCATAGAGCAGGATTTTCCTGCCAAGACCTTTCAAAAGAATAAGGGAAAAAATCAGCCCTCTCAGTAGACCAGTCAAGCACAATCTTCAGATTCTTCCAAAAAAAAGAATATTCAGTGTAATTATTGCCACAAGTATGGTCACATGAAAAAAGATTGCCGAAAATGCTTGGCTTCTGAACAAAACAAGCAAGGAGAGTCTAAGCCAAAATCTCATGTTGTAGAGCATATTGAGCAGAAGGAGTATGCATTCTATGCCTTTATGGCCAAGGGTCTTGTGGATCCTATTAAATCATCTGCCTAGTACATTGATTCAGGTGCTTCTCAAAAGTTCACTCACCTTGGGATTGGTTCATTGAGTACACACCCTTCAGAGACTCTTTTATTTTTGGAGGAGGCGTGGAGTATATTGTTGTCAGAAAGGGCAATGTGCAGATTCATTCTGGAGGGAGAAATTTAATTTTTCTCGATGTATACTTCATACCTGACATGGAGCTGAATTTACTTTCTGTTAGTCAGATTATGACACACTCTCCTCAGTGTTAATGATATAGCAGCTTCGGTAGCTCCTTCCAGCTCAGCTCCTTCGTGGAAATATAATTGAATGATAGCCATTGGCTATTCAAGTTATATTTATTATTATTGTTTATCTTCACTTTGTATAGCCGACATGAGAAGTTATGTTTGACTATGGCCGACATAAGAAGATACGAAGTCATCTTGATAATAAAATCTGTTGAGGCCGACTTTCATTCATGAATTGTATTTGTGGCCGACCTCATGATATGAAGAGGTGCGACCTCTCCAAATTGTAGATACGAAAATTCGTCCATTGTAATGAGAAAAACACAGTTCGCCCATTCACATAAGTGCGAATATATTTGAGTTCAACAGTGCAAAGATCATCTGGTGAGCAGAAAAAGAAAGTGCGAATTACCCTCATCTCCTAGTGTGAATTCTTGCTAGCAGATTGCGTACATATCATCAAGTGCGAACATGTTAAGTGGGAATTCAAGATTCAGGGTGATCATCTACAACAATGCGAACTTTATAAAGCGCAGAGTTCATTCAGTTTGAAGACACTCCAGCACAAAGATTCATGACAGTGTGAACTCCTTACAGCAGGTTGTGAACCATTGGTGAATGTGAATATTGACAAATCTGTGTACTGTCATTCCCAGGTGCGATTTAGCAGATTGTCTTCTGTCATTCTATATTCCCAGGTGCTGTACATTGGTCTTGTGTTAGACCTCATTGTGATTTGTAAAATTTCCACTATTCATCAAATATAAGAGAGATCTTTGTTGCTGGGTTTTTCTCCCTCAAGTGGAGGGTTTTCCTAGGGTATATGCTGTGTTATTTTGTCTGTTTTTGAATTATTTTCTATGCATTTACATCTGATCATATAAAACAACACTCAGTTGGATATTGTTTTCAACATGCAACATGCAACATTGTTGATTGAGAGACTCACACTACAATTATTTAGGGACTTGAGAATCGTGGTCTATATAGACTTTTTGATTCTGGTGATTCTCAAGAGCAAGCTATGGTAGCCAGGAGTACTTCAATCAACAACCTCTAGCATCAACGCTATGGGAACTTGAACATGCAATATCTCTCTCAACTATCTCATGATGATCGGGTTGGTGGTCTACCTACAATTTAGACTTAGAATCATGCAGTATGTGAGGATTTTCAGACTAGAAAGCAACACCAGACTCCATTCTTAGATGGTGATTCATGGTGAGCTTCCAAGGTATTGCAGTTGGTTCACGTTGATTTATGTGGTCCAATGAATACTCCTTCAGTTACTGGTTGTAGGTATTTTTTTATTATTTTTTGATGATTTCAATAGAAAAATGTGGGTGTATTTCTTGAAAAACAAATCAGATGTGTTTGGTATATTTTAGTAGTATAAGGCCTTAGTTGAAAAAGAGTCTGGTTCTCCAATAGTTACTCTTATGTCTGATAATGGGGGGAATTTTGTTCTATTGTTTTCTCCAACTTTTGTACTACACATGGAATTAAGTGCCAACTTACCACCCCTCAACAGAATGGTGTTGTAGAGCATAGAAATCACACCATTACTGAAATGGATCATTCTATGCTGGAGCATAGAAATGTTCCTAAGAAATACTGGGCTGAAGCAGTTTATATTGCTATTTATATTTTGAACCAATCTCCAACTCATGCGGTTAAGAAGATTACTCCTGAAGAAGCCTGGTCTGGAAACAAGCCTAAGATCAACCACTTGAAATTTTTTGGCTCTATTATTCATGTCTGGATTCTAGATGCCAAGTGCACTAAGTTGGATTCCAAAATCCAAAGACTCATGTTCACTAGTTACAGTGAGAATCATAAGGCATATAGACTGATTGATGTAGATACAAATCATCTCATCTTCAGTCATGATGTTGTGGTTGATGAAACTATTGGGCCCTTCTATCAATCTTCTACTTCTATGAATCCTGAGGAACAACCTCTGAATGCTTCTAAATTGGGTGTTTGTCTTCCCTTGCGTCCACCCGATGGGAGGGATTTTGTAGTTGAGCAACCACCTCAACAAAATGTTCCACCACCCACCCCTCCTCAAGACAATATAGATCCTAATCTAGCTTATTTTGTACTAGCCACACCTAGTGATTTTGTTCCACCTATTTTTATATGCTAAAACCATTAGTGATCTTCATAATGATGAATTGATCGAGGGTAGAACTGCTTGGAAAAAGAGCAAGCAACAAAATACTATTAATTTTTATCTCATTTCCAATCTAAACATCTTTGAGCCTCAGTCATATTCAGAGGCTAAAGGTATACCTGAGTGGGAACAAGCTATGGAAGTCGACCATAATATCCTTCTGAATAATAACACTTGGGTCCTTTCTGATCTTCCTCCTGGGAAGAATCCCATTGGCTGCAAATGGGTGTATAAAGTTAAGTATAAGGCTAATGAAACCCTTAACAAATATAAGGCTCAATTAGTAGCCAAAGGGTTCTCATAGACATAGGGCATGGATTATGAGGAGACTTTTGCTCGTACATCCAAAATGAGTACTATTTGGCTTTTCCTCGCTACAACAACCTAGTTTGGTTGGAAATTCCATCAAATGGACATCAAGAGTGCATTTCTCAATGGTGATCTATAAGAAGAAGTCTATATGAAACATCCTCTTTGTTTCAAGGTTCCTAGTAAAGAACACCAAGTTTGTAGACTCGTGAAATCACTTTATGGTCTTAAACAGGCTCCACAGGCATGGTACACAAAAAATGATAAGTACCTTCTTGATCATGGTTTTTAGAGGAGCCCTTCTGATTAAAATTTGTATGTAAAACAACCTAGTGATGATATTATTGTGCTTGTTGTCTATGTTGATGACCTTATCATTACTAGAAGCTTAGAAAATTTGATTGAGGAGATAAAACAAAATCTCAGTCAATCCTTTGAAATGACAGATTTTGGACTTCTTCATTATTGCCATGGAGTTGAGGTTTGGTAGAAAACTTATAGCATCTTCATTTCTCAGTCTAAGTATGCTCGTAGTTTGCTTGATAAGTTCAGAATGAATGATTGCAAACTTGCCTCTACATTTATGGAGAAAAGGGATCAAACTATCAACAAAATCAGATTCGTCTGTGAAAAATGAATTCACATGCAGGCAACTAGTAGGTAGCCTAAGATGACTTGAATGTATAAGATATGTAAATTCAAAGGTCTAAGTATTTTCGAAGAAAGTTACTCAACCACCCTAAGCTTGATCTATGTCTCAATTTTGGAATATCAAAGGAGTTGTTTGAAGGACTAAATGACAATGAAAAGATGACTAAGTGAGGTTTTCTAACTTGACTTATGAGTTGGAAAGGTCTCACAAAAGGCAAATGACTAAAGGAAATAATGATGACTAAGTCCAATGATAACCTACTTTTGAAGGAAATGGTTTTGCAAAGTATGGTAAGGTTTTCCTAACCCAAAATATGCAAATTAAATGAGGACCTAAGGACTAGTTTATGACTAAAAATGATGATGATGAACTCTAAAGGATGCACCTAAATTTTGCAAAGATGAACCTATGGTAAAATGCAACTAAAATGTGGGAGAAATGGAAGATTTGAGCAATTTTCTTTCTAGTTTTTGACAAAGGTTGTTGGAAAAAGATGTTTGATGATAGATTGGACAAGTTTGATCTTGAGTTTTGGTCTCCAACAGTGTTTTAATTTCTATCAAGAAAATGTGTCATTCCAGGTTTCCAATGCATTGCAGTATAGCAGATGTGTCACAGGTTTAGTGAATGCAACTTTCTAGATAGCAAATGTGACTAAGGAATACCTAGTTTATTTGCAAGTTTGACTGAATTTTGAAATATTTCAAGTTGAATGTGTGTTTCCAGATTTGTGAGATGTTGTTTGTTTGTTTGAATGTTTGAGAAAACCCTTGAGAAACACAATATTTTTTCTTTGATAAAGCACAATGAAAAAAAACACAATCCTAGGTTAATCTAGGATAATATTTGCTAAATTCCATGTTTGTTTCCCAAACCACACTTATTCTTAGCATGTGAATCCAGAAGCTTGGCTACATGGGATCCCCCTTACATTGCACTCACTTCTTAGGCCAACCAATCTTCCAACCCCCATGAAAATCCCATGGAAAATTGATCACCTCTACTAAGAACTATGAGAATGTGGATGCCTTCACAATTACTATTGCTATGCTAGCAAATAGAAAGGATTTTGGCTACTACAAAAAAGCTTTTAGTTCGGGACCCCCATTTGAGTGGCCACACATGGGGTAAAGATTAAGCTCTGTTAAAGGAGGAATTCTAGCCTGAAGAGGTTACGCTCAACAGGGTTTTGGGGAATTCTAATTTGTTTGTGTGACACATCTGCACTCATAATCCTAAGTTTTCCATTAGGATTCACATTTATATACCAGTTAGGGGTAGCCAGCCAAAGAGCTCCATTTCTGATTTGAGTCACCTTGGGGTGAGTATTTTTTCCCACCAAGGAAGGCCCAATTTCCTAGAGTCAATACTAGTTTCTCTTGTACCGAGGAATGCACAAGTGTGCAAGGGGAGAGGATACTTCTATTATTGAATTAGGGTTACACAAATTTGAAGACAAGATTGTTCATTTTAATGTCCAAATTGAAATGTGTGGGTGGTTATACAAAATGTTTGAAGGTGTTTTTGATTGTCAAGATTTACAAATGGCACAAGATAAAATCATACACACCTAGAAACAAAATGCACACCACAAGACAATGCAAGTACTTGTAAATTTTAAACCTACTTATGATGTTAAATCAAACACACAAGTTTTTTTTAGGCCCACTAAGCATTTTGTGTGAAAAGACACTCAAGATAAAGCAAAATTTAAGCAAGAGCCCTGCAAAACATGATTAGTAGTTTTGAGTCTCCAATCTTTGACAAGAAATGGTTGACATTGCAAATCCTGAATCGTGGACATTCGAACTTGCAAAAAGGTCAAAAATTAGTCACAAAATTCAAAATTAAACTAAAGAAAGAAAGTGACATTGATCTAATTAAAATTCAAACCTAACTAAGTTGATCCCAAAAATATAAATTAATCTCTAGAGATTAAAGTTATCTAAACTGAAAATTGATTTAAATATTAAATTAACAATATTAATCTAGGTCAAAGTTAACTATCTGAAATATCATTAATTTACACTGAAAATAAATTTATTTAATTTAAATAAGTCAAAATCTAATCTAAATTTAAAATAAATTTAATCTTAATTTAAATTAATCTAAAAAATAAAAATTATTAAATTAAGAAAAAATCATTTAATTTAAAATCTTAAAATAAAAATTATAAATTTAAGCTAAAAATCTAAAATATGATCTAAAGTTAATGTAAAAATCTAAAATTTAATTGAATGGAAAATCTAATTAAAGATCTAAATTAAAATCTAGAATAAAAGTCAATTTTTTTATTTTTTTAAAATCTAAATTAAAATCTAAGTTACATGGAATCTAAAGTTAATGGAAAATTCTAAAATTTAATAGAATGAAAAATCTAATTAAAGATCTAAATTACAATCTAGATTAAAAAAAAAAAAAAATCTAGATTAAAGTCTAAGTTACATCTAAATCTAATTCTAAAAATCCAAATCTACAAATCTAAATTAAAAAAAATTAAAAATAAATTATAAAAC
>VDFB02086628.1:0-19163 GCA_007258455.2 Sequoia sempervirens | reverse complement strand
TGACAAGTTGGAGGGTTCTGGGACTATTTTGCTGCTTGCATACTCTCAGGCCTACAAAGTGGCCTCCTATTTAGATTGATATTTCATAGCTGGATGACCTTCATGGAAAATTGATTGGTGCTCTGAATTCCCCTCATATTCATATTCTACTTGGTTTAGTTTTAGAGTTTTAGGATCATATTTGATATTTTTTCCAGGACAAAAGCAAATGCAGTTTTTTTTTTTTTTTACATATGCATTTCTAGAATGTTTCAAGGAGGTCAGATTTGACCCTTAATATTTGGTGAAGGAAATGGATTGGTGAAGAATCCTCTTACACACATACTCAATGAACCTAAATTATTTAGTGTTTCTAGTGGTAGTTTCCCAGGAGAAGATTTGGTATTTTTCGGGATGATGACTTGATGAGTTTTAATTGACTTTTGATAGGTGTAGTTGCAGAGAAGTCTGAGTGAGCCACTTTGGAATTGAATATCTTGCAACTTGAGATCTTTTTTTCCATGTCGTGTGTTACATTGAGTTCTTGGGTCAAATGTTTACATGAATGTGCATTTTCATGACTTTAGGAGGTTGTTTGACTAGTTTTCCAGGGAAATTCTAGAGGCCACTTAACCTGTCTTGACTATTGTACAAGGTGCCTGAAAGTGGATTTTGATGGTTGTCCAGTTCAAAATTTTCATGCCAGATGCATATACAGGCATTCTCAGATCAATTCAAGATAAAAACTTGTTTCAAAACTATGAACACTAAACCTGCACTTGGTTAAACTTTAACAAACTTTGACAAACCTTTTCGTTTGAGTGTCATGTTTCTTCGTGAAGTGTCCCAAAAGGGGAATAAAGTGTCTAGGACCCTTAGATAAGTACCCTAGAGAAACTTTAGCACACTTTTTGACTATTTGTGTATATATATTTTAGGATAAAGTTTGTGTAGTTGGTGTTAATGTTGCCAAAGGATTCCCCTTGTTTTTCTCAATGTTTAAAAAACTATTTGGGTCATGGTCGACTTCAAGTGTGCACACTTTGTTGTAGACGTAATTCATTACATGATGAAGAGTAGAAGGCACCCCATTCATTGCATGAAGCCACGGTCTACCTAAAAGGATATTGTATGAAAGATCGTGAGGCATAACATGGATCTTCAAATAAATATTGAGTTAAGTTCCTATAATACATTTAGTAACAATGCATTTTTGTTTTTCTAATCCTTCTATGAAAACCAATGTTGTAGAATGGAAAATGTCAGAGGAAAGTAATTATTACTTTTGCAACCTCTTAATACAAAAAAGCTACTCTTGAAAAACTATAGCATTTCCAATGCAATCTATAACATTTGAACAATTTGTGAAAAAACTATACATTTGAAAAGAACATCGTGATGAAAAAAATTATTATATGGAAAAAGCTAAAACTAATTTAGAATCTTTTCAAAATAGAATATTTTTAAATTTTTTTACAATATCTTTAATTTAATTATCTTAAATATCATAAAAAAGCTAAAACTAATTTAGAATCTTTTGAAAATAGAATTATTATTGTTTTTTCTAATTTCATTAATTTTTCAATATATATGTAGAAGATATTTATATGATTTTTTTTTTAAAGGTGCAATGCACCCAAATTATTAGGGGTAAATGCTTTTTTGACTAGAGCTATGAACCGGGTACAAAAAACCACAAGAGACAACCAAACCCGCGAGCACAAAGGCCCAACGAAGGCACAAGGCCCGCAAGCACTTTGACCCAGCGAGGATTTGAACCCTGGTGGCCATCACTACAACCAAGCAACTTGACCACCGAACCACGCCCTTATCGACAAGATATTTATATGATTAATGGCAATAAGAATTTTTAATTTATTTGAAGAAACATTATCTACATTTGATTTGTAAGCCAAAAAAATGTGTTTATCAATCTTCTACTTGCTTATTTACATAATTTTATTAATGATAAAAATTTAAAAAAATTTCATATTATTATGCATGATTAATAAAATAGATAAAAATATTTTAATATAGAATATGTTATATAAAATTCTTCATAAATTAAATATTATTTTGATGATTTCTTTTCTTAAAACATCAAATGAAAGGCATTTAAATAACCAAACCATCATAAAATTTTCATATAACACATAATGGTAACCATCAAATTATAGGCCTACATATATTCATTCATTTAATGTGATTTTTTTTTATCTTGATCAAATATTTTTAATATTTCATAAATTTATGAAATATTTATAATTGATTTTAATCATTAATATTAACAATTGAAAAAAAATATTTCCTCAAATAATTTTTGATAAATTGATTTAAAAGTATTTATGATAAAATGCTTGAAAAGTTACAAGAGAATAGTAATAGTTGATTGATTAATGTTTAAGTTGAAATATGATTCTATAATGTTATTCAAATTGATATTGATTGATTAGTTAATATGTAATATGTTCTTTAAATGAATAGTTGGATTATAAGTTTTGGGATGAGTAATAGGATTAGATATTTTTGTGTGTTAAATAAAAATAGTGAAGAGAAAAAAAAAGTTTTCAATGGTTTTGTATAGATTGTAATGGTGAAAATTGTGTATTTATGTTTTTTATATTTAAAGTGTTTTATTAAACTATTTTAAATGTTATAATAAGTTTATAAGTGTATTTTTGAATGAATTTATTTTATAGTGTAATATTTTATTTCAATCTTATCATTATTTATTATAAAAACTTGGTCTTAATCTTAGATTATTCGTTTGTCCTCTTAGATCAAATATGAAGGTGTGGACTTGACCTAGGTCATTTATGTTGTTGTAGATTTAAACCTTAAAAAAATAAAAGCTAACTTTAAAATAAATTTTGACAACTCCCTCCTATTAGCCATTGTAAGCTAACATAGTGTATGTTTGTGTTGATTTATGTGTTTGGTTGTTAAATTTAAATTTATTCATTTAAATATTTGTAAATCATTTGGAAGCATATCTAGGAGTTATGCAAGAACTCATCAAATAAAATTTATGAGAGCATCATAATAGGACATTAGAGAACTATATCAACAATCATCATCCTAAGTGAATTGCATGCTTGTTTGTTGTCTTTGAAACCATTGATAAGAGTGGTAAAATTAATCCACCTAGAGGTATAACTAAGGAGAGCATGACCCTTGGAATTTAGAAAATTCTTAAAGGTGTGCCCAAATATTACCAATCCTTACATCAATTTAAATATCAAACTTGACTAAGGTGAAAAAATTACAATAGTTAGCAATCTACCATATTAGTCTCATGAGTTACAATTTATACGTGTAATAGTTCCATGCCTAAACTCACAAAGATCAAATTTGCATGAATGTTGTGAACTAGGGTGAAACATAGTTAGGGTAAAACCCCTCTCCAAAAGAGAGAAAAGATACAATCAAGTGATGAAAGATGGAGGACTACATGATAATCTTGTTGAGTTGCAACTCATATAGACCAACTAGGACTCAAAACTAGGACCTTCCATTTGTTGTTGGAGTGCTCTACCAACTAAGCTACTAACCCCTCTTTGGTCATCCCATTGTTAGTTCGATTGTGGCTTATTTTCAACACCCCCCTCAAGCCACACTATTGTTGCTTGTGGCTTCTAACTTGGATTTGATACCACTTGTTGAGCTACAACTCATATGAATCGGCTAGGGCTCAAACCTAGGACCTTCCATTTGATGTTGGAGTGCTCTACCGCTTGAGCTATTGATCCCTCTTTGGCCAACCCATTGTCAATTTGAGTATCACTTATTTACAATAGTTAGTTTGTTGAATTCCAAGACAACCATTTGCATAAGAATTAAAATTCTAATTGTGCAACGAATCAATTCTAGAAATCTCTAACTTCACTTCCCCACTTTCAAAATATAGTCAAGAATTATATTTTAATTTATTTAATTCATGTATTTAATTGAAATATTTATTGTTTCTAGTTCCAATGCATTACCCAAGGTTAGATGTGTTTTTTTATTAGGGGTAAACAGGTTTTGATGGGACCCAAAACCAAGTACATAATGATTTTGAAGGGAACAATCAAACTATTAAAGAAAAAAGAGCTACAAAAAAGATAAAACACAATCCAAAAATAGCCCAACAACATCCTCTCAAAGATAGACATGACCACACAAGCCGCATCAAACAAACAAGCAAAGGCCCGAAACCCTTTTACAACCTAGTTTTAACCGGGACCAAAAGCCATTAGATACACAAAGAACCCACTTGCATCTACTAGACATCAGTAAACCAACTGCTCATGGATGAAAACACTAAGCTAAGAAAGATAACTTGCTTAATGGTGTAAGAAACTATCAAACCCCTAAGTAAAAATGTCAATAAATCTAAAAACCCCACCTTAATAGGCGAGATGGAGAGCACAACGAACCACTTGATACAAAACTACTATTCGAATCAGGAAACCAACTTTGAATCCACCTCAACAGGAGGGAGATCTCCCTCATTAGAGAGAATGACATGACAACCAAGTCCACTACCACCTAAAGACTCCAACATCCTCAACCTCCACCTCCATAGGAGAAGCATCCACCTTAGTAGGATCAACAACTAAGGAAGCTAGAGACAATCAACTTCTAGCTCCACCTCCATAGGAGCTGAATCCACCTCCATAGAAGTTGAATCCACCTCCATAGGATCCAAGAAGAAAATAAACACAAAAATAGAACAAGCAACCATGCCACCCTTTGGTAAAACATGGCAAGAGGCCATCGCCAACAAATAAAAAGCCTCAAAGGAAAACCACTAAACTTGAGGGGCTTAGCCCGCTGGGACATAGAAAGAAACTTAGAATACCACCCAGCTTGCAGCAAAATTTAAGGAGAAGCCACATAACCCAAATCATCCATGGACAATTCCGGCAGCAAAAACTTAAATGAACCACTATGCTTCAACACAAGGGTAGCAAAAACAAACTCCAACTCTAAGAATAACTGGGCTTTGAGATTTAGGTCTTTGGAAACAACCTATCTGAGAAAAAATAAATAGAGGAAAAAAGATAATGCAAGTCACAGGGGAATCTAAAGAGAAGAGCCATGTGAGGGAGACTAGAAAATAGAGAGAAGGGTAGGAGTGCAAAACCATGAAGCACACCATCCAAACCAACAAGATCTGAAAGAATGCAAACTCCTACCACATACAATCCCATCACAGTCCACCCCCAAACCATGCCCAACACCAAGAAAACCACTGAGAAATCCAAAGTCAAAGCAAGCAAAGGATACAAGCCACAAGAGCATCCAAAAAGAAAAGCCAAGTGAGGGAGATGGGAAAATGGAGAGAAGGGTAGGAGTGCAAACCCATGAAGAAAACTAGATCCTCAACCCAACAAGGTTTGAAAGAATGAAAAATCCTACCACAAACAACCCCATCATAGTTCACCCACAAGCTACACTCAAGAGCCACAATAGAAGAAAGCCCATAAAATAGAGGAAGGCCTGAACAAAAGAAGGAACCACATGAGCAGAAGCTTGCAACAACCAAATCCCTCATACTTGCTAATTCCTCTCACAACAAACATCATTTTCTTCTGTAATTTATCGGAACCCCCATGGAGAAGGCTAATTCTAATTCTCAACATTTTCTTCAAAATCTATTTCTCCTTCCTCAACAGATTTCAAAGGCTTCTCCCTTCCTAATCCTACCATGCCTCTCCATCCACTCAAAGAGATAGATAGGATAACAAAGGATCCTAAGAGGGAGAGTCTTAGAAATAGCAACAAATTTCTCCCCAGAGAAGCTATATATATATATCCACACCTGTGAAAAAAGAGGAAAGAGGCAAATACCGCCAAGCCTTGTCGGTGATGTATGACTGGACGCTACATCAGATAGCCCATATATACTGTACCTGCCCCCCGCCCTGCCTTCAAACTCCCACTCAAAGTAGACATCTGGTGAGTCCAAGTGGCATTGATGTGGATGGTCTAGGGATGACAAAAGACTGAAGGAGTGGTCAAGCCTCCAAGATCTTATGATCCGTGGCGGCTAAAATCACATAAGTAATGCAGCGACATGCACAAGGTGTATAATATGTAGCAAAACAAGATACACAAACATGAAATTTCAATAACTAAAAGAGAGAAAAACAAAAACAACCAAAAATAAAAAGAGGTGGATCAAGCCTCGACCATTTGTCCAATGTGATGTGGGTTAGATCTAAGTTGTTTGTCCAAAAATGCATGCTCACTCTGAGGCAACAAAACTTCAGGCTGTCTGTTGGGTGAGTATCCAAAAGGGTGGCTTAGTGAGAAAGTCATGCTTCTCTACCAGCTTCTCACCATATAATGATAAATTCATGCCCACGTTTAGGATTCTCATCATACGTGAACCATACAAAAGCTATACCTCCTGATAACTTTGACAAGGAACCACATAATAATGAACTTCAAGCTTCATGAGGAAAGCAATGCTTTGTATGCTTGAAACTCATGAAAAAATAGGATGACTCCTATTGGGATTGTAAAATTTTGCAAAATTGTAAGTGCCCATGAGGAAAAAATTTATTTGCACACTCAGAAATGCCCTTGAAAAATCTGTTCCAGTGACCTACTTTGGAGGGTCATAATTCAGAGCCCATCTTCTTTCATGCCAAATCCCTTTGTGAGTGTATTCATTTCTCATATGTGATTATGTATTTTTTATTTCATCTTCTTGTGATGAGTTTTGATAGAGTTTTGAAATGACAAGTTGGAGGGTTCTAGGACTATTTTGCTACTTGCATACTCTCAGGCCTACAAAGTGGCCTCCTATTTAGATTGATATTTCATATTGATATTTCATAGCTGGACGACCTTCATGGAAAATTGATTGGTGCTCTGTATTCCCCTCATATTCATATGCTCCTTGGTCTAGTTTTAGAGTTTCAAGATCATATTTGATATTTTTTCTAGGTCAAAAGCAAATGCAGTTTGTTCTGTTTTTACATCTACATTTCCAGAATGTTTCAAGGAGGTCAAATTTGACCCTTAATATTTGGTGAAGGAAATGGATTGGCGAAGAATCCTCTTACACACATACTTAATGGACCTAAATGATATATTGTTTCTAGTGGCAGTTTCCTAGAAGAAGATTTGGTATTTTTCAGGATGATGACTTGGTGAGTTTTAATTGGCTTTTGATAGGTGCAGTTGTAGAGAAGTTTGAGTGAGCCACATTGGAATTGAATATCTTGCACCTCAAGATATTTTTTTCCAAGCCATGTGTTGCATTGAGTTCTTGGGCCAAGTGTTTACATGAATGTGCATTTTCATGACTTTAGGAGGTTGTTTGACTAGTTTTCTAGGGCAATTCTAGAGGCCACTTGACCTGTCTTGACTACTATGCAAGGTGCCTAAAAATGGATTCTGATGATTGTCTAGTTCAAAATTTTCATGCCAGATGCATATAGAGGCAACCTTAGATCAATTCAAGATAAAAACTTGTTTCAAAACTATGAACACTAAACCTGTACTTGGTTAAACTTTGACAAGAAATTTTGTGAAGTGTCCTGTTTCTTTGTGAAGTGTCCCAAAAGGGGAATAAAGTGTCTAGGACCCTTAGAAAAGTACCCTAGAGAAACTTTAGCACACTTTTTGATTGTTTATGTATATATTTAGGATACAATTTATGTAGTTGGTGTTAATGTTGCCAAAGGATTCTCCTTGTTTTTCTCAATGTTTAAAAAATATTTGGGTCAAGGTCGGCTTTGAGTGTGCACACTTTGTTGTTGTAGACATACTTCATTACACGATGAAGAGTAGAAGGAACCCCATTCATTGCATGAAGCCACAGTCTACCTAAAAGGATATTGTATGAAACATCGTGAGGCATAACATGGATCTTCAAATAAATATTTACTTTAGTTCCTATAATACAATTAGTACCAATGCATTTTCATTTTTCTAATCCTTCTATGAAAAAAAATGTTGTAGAATGTAAAATGTCAAAGGAAAGCAATTACTTTTGCAACCTCTCAATACAAAAAAGATATTGTGGAAAAACTATAGCATTTCCAACACAATCTATAACATTTCAACAATTTGTGAAAAAACTATACATTTGAAAAGAACATCACGATGAAAAAACATTATTATATGGAAAAAAATAAAACTTATTTAGAATCTTTTAAAAATAGAATATTTTTAAATTTTTTTTACAATATATTTAATTTAATTATCTTAAATATCATAAAAATGATAAAACTAAATTAGAATCTTTTGAAAATAGAATTATTATCGTTTCTTCTAATTTCATTAATTTTTCAATATATATGTAGAAGATATTTATGTGATTTTTTTTTTAAAGGTGCAATGCACCCAAATTATTAGGGTAAACGCTTTTTGACTGAGCCAACAAAGTACAAAAACCACAAGAGACAACTGCCAAACTCGCGGAGCACACAAAGGCCCAAAGGAAGGCACAAGCCCCAAGCACTTTGACTCCAACAGGGTTTGAACTCCCATATCGGGCCACCACAACCAAGGACTTCACCTAATTTAACTACTCTTTATCAAAAAAGATATTTATATGATTAATGGCAATAAGAATTTTAATCTATTTGAAGAAACATTATCTACATTTGATTTAAAGCCAAAAAAACATGTTTATCAATCTTCTACTCTGTTTATATTTACATAATTTTATTAATGATAAAAAATTTTAATTTTTTCTATATTATTATGATTTTATACCTTAATTTGATTCAAGACAGTGACTATAGGGAGTGGGATATTTGGCTTACAATTTTATTCCTATCAGTATGAAGTACATTGTTGATTTGCGACTCATTAAATTATAAAGTACTATTGATCCAAAGGCATAAAATTTTCATATAACACATAATGGTAACCATCAAATTATAGGCCTACACATATTTATTTATTTATCTTGATTAAATATTTTTAATATTTCATAAATTTATGAAATGCTTATAATTGATTTTTAATCAAATGTTAATATTGAAAATTAAAAAAAATTTATTTCATCAAATAGTTTTTGATAAATTGATTTAAAAGTATTTATGATAAAATGCTTGAAAAGTTACAAGAGAATAGTAATAGATGATTGATTATTAAGTTGAAATATGATTTTATAATGTTATTCAAATTGATATTGATTGGTTAGTTAATATGTAATTAGTACTTTATGAATAGTTGGATTATAAGTTTTGGGATGAGTAATAAGATGAGATATTTTTGTGTGTTAAATAAAATTAGTGAAGAGAAAAAAATAAGTTTTTAATGGTTTTATATAGATTGTAATGGTAAAAATTATGTATTTATGTTTTAATATTTAAAGTGTTTTATTAAAATATTTTAAATGTTATAATAAGCTTATAAGTGTATTTTGCATGAATTCTATTTATAGTGTGTAATATTTTATTTCAATCTTACTCATTATTTATTATAAAAACTTGGTCTTAATCTTAGGATTATTCATTATCCTCTTAGATCACAATATGGAAGGTGGACTTGACCTAGGTCATTTATGTTGTTGTAGATTTAAACCTTAAAAAAAATAAAGCTAACTTTAAAATAAATTTTGACAACTCCCTCCTATTAGCCATTGTAAGCTAACATAGTGTATGTTTGTGTTGATTTATGTGTTTGGTTGTTAAATTTAAATTTATTCATTTAAATATTTGTAAATCATTTGGAAGCATATCTAGGAGTTATGCAAGAACTCATCAAATAAAATTTATGAGAGCATCATAATAGGACATTAGAGAACTATATCAACAATCATCATCCTAAGTGAATTGCATGCTTGTTTGTTGTCTTTGAAACCATTGATAAGAGTGGTAAAATTAATCCACCTAGAGGTATAACTAAGGAGAGCATGACCCTTGGAATTTAGAAAATTCTTAAAGGTGTGCCCAAATATTACCAATCCTTACATCAATTTAAATATCAAACTTGACTAAGGTGAAAAAATTACAATAGTTAGCAATCTACCATATTAGTCTCATGAGTTACAATTTATACGTGTAATAGTTCCATGCCTAAACTCACAAAGATCAAATTTGCATGAATGTTGTGAACTAGGGTGAAACATAGTTAGGGTAAAACCCCTCTCCAAAAGAGAGAAAAGATACAATCAAGTGATGAAAGATGGAGGACTACATGATAATCTTGTTGAGTTGCAACTCATATAGACCAACTAGGACTCAAAACTAGGACCTTCCATTTGTTGTTGGAGTGCTCTACCAACTAAGCTACTAACCCCTCTTTGGTCATCCCATTGTTAGTTCGATTGTGGCTTATTTTCAACACCCCCCTCAAGCCACACTATTGTTGCTTGTGGCTTCTAACTTGGATTTGATACCACTTGTTGAGCTACAACTCATATGAATCGGCTAGGGCTCAAACCTAGGACCTTCCATTTGATGTTGGAGTGCTCTACCGCTTGAGCTATTGATCCCTCTTTGGCCAACCCATTGTCAATTTGAGTATCACTTATTTACAATAGTTAGTTTGTTGAATTCCAAGACAACCATTTGCATAAGAATTAAAATTCTAATTGTGCAACGAATCAATTCTAGAAATCTCTAACTTCACTTCCCCACTTTCAAAATATAGTCAAGAATTATATTTTAATTTATTTAATTCATGTATTTAATTGAAATATTTATTGTTTCTAGTTCCAATGCATTACCCAAGGTTAGATGTGTTTTTTTATTAGGGGTAAACAGGTTTTGATGGGACCCAAAACCAAGTACATAATGATTTTGAAGGGAACAATCAAACTATTAAAGAAAAAAGAGCTACAAAAAAGATAAAACACAATCCAAAAATAGCCCAACAACATCCTCTCAAAGATAGACATGACCACACAAGCCGCATCAAACAAACAAGCAAAGGCCCGAAACCCTTTTACAACCTAGTTTTAACCGGGACCAAAAGCCATTAGATACACAAAGAACCCACTTGCATCTACTAGACATCAGTAAACCAACTGCTCATGGATGAAAACACTAAGCTAAGAAAGATAACTTGCTTAATGGTGTAAGAAACTATCAAACCCCTAAGTAAAAATGTCAATAAATCTAAAAACCCCACCTTAATAGGCGAGATGGAGAGCACAACGAACCACTTGATACAAAACTACTATTCGAATCAGGAAACCAACTTTGAATCCACCTCAACAGGAGGGAGATCTCCCTCATTAGAGAGAATGACATGACAACCAAGTCCACTACCACCTAAAGACTCCAACATCCTCAACCTCCACCTCCATAGGAGAAGCATCCACCTTAGTAGGATCAACAACTAAGGAAGCTAGAGACAATCAACTTCTAGCTCCACCTCCATAGGAGCTGAATCCACCTCCATAGAAGTTGAATCCACCTCCATAGGATCCAAGAAGAAGATCAACTAAAAGTAGAACAAGCAACCATACCACCCTTTGGTAAAACATGGTAAGAGGCCATCACCAACAAATAAAAGCCTCAAAGGAAAACCACTCTAACTTGAGGGCTCAAAATTACTAGACATAGAAAGAAACTTAGAATACCACCCACCTATAGCAAAATTTCTAAGGAGAAGCCACATAACCCAAATCATCCATGGACAATAATTCCAGCAAACAAAACTTAAACTAAGCACTCGCTCAACACAAGTGGTAGCAAAAACAAACTCCAACTCCAAGAATAACTAGGCTTTGAGAAAGGTCTTTGGAAACAACCAAGCTGAGAAATGATAAATATAGGACAAAAGATAGTGCAAGCCATAAGGGAATCCAAAGAGTAGAGCTAAGTGAGGGAGACCAAAAAATAGAGAGAAGGGTAGGAGTGTAAACCATGAAGCACAACCATCCAAACCAACAAGATTTGAAAGAATGCACAAACTCCTACCACATGCACAACCACATCACACCCACCCCAAACCACACCCAAATACCAAGAAACCAATCGAGAAACCCAAAGTCAAAGCAAGAAGGATACAAGCCATTGTGGGAAACCAAAAAGAAAATCCAAGCAGGAGATGAGGTACCGGAGAGAGAAGGGCATGAGTGAAAACCCATGAAGAAAACTAGATCCCTTTAACCCAAATAAGGTTTGGAAAAGAATGAAAAATCCTACCACAAACAACCCCATCACAGCTTCACCCACAAGCTACACCTGAAAAGCCATTAGAAGAAAGCCTGCAAATAGAGAGACCCAATAGAGGAAGGCTCCAAATAAAAGCTTGTAACAACTAAATCCCTCACTCTATGCACTACAACAAACATCATTTTCTTCGTAATTTATCGAAAACCTCGGGATGGTAGCGCCACCCACTCAACATTTTCTTCTTAAAATCTACTTCTCCTTCCTCCATCAGATTAAAGGCTTCTCCCTCTCCTAATCCTACTCATGCCTCTCCATCCACTCGTGATAGATAGGGATACCAAAGGATCCCAAGAGTGAGAGTCTTAGAAATAGCGCTCAAATTTCCCAGAGAAGCATCCACACCCAGGAAAAGAGGAAGAGGAAGCAAACACACCCGCCAAGCCTTGTTGGTATGTGGCGACCGATCACAAAGAGCATCAGATAGCCCATGGTATACCGCAGACTCCCTGCCCCCCGGCCCTCGGGCTTCAAACTCAAGACAAAGTAGACATTCAAGAGGGGTCCAAGGCCGACGTGGGATGGTCTAGATGACAAAGGATTCAAGGGAGGGAATAAGCCTCCAAGATCCATGATCCTATGTCAAACCAACATAAGCACAAAAGGACATGCACAAGGTGTATAATATGTAGCAAAACAAGATACACAAACATGAAATTTCAATAACTAAAAGAGAGAAAAACAAAAACAACCAAAAATAAAAAGAGGTGGATCAAGCCTCGACCATTTGTCCAATGTGATGTGGGTTAGATCTAAGTTGTTTGTCCAAAAATGCATGCTCACTCTGAGGCAACAAAACTTCAGGCTGTCTGTTGGGTGAGTATCCAAAAGGGTGGCTTAGTGAGAAAGTCATGCTTCTCTACCAGCTTCTCACCATATAATGATAAATTCATGCCCACGTTTAGGATTCTCATCATACGTGAACCATACAAAAGCTATACCTCCTGATAACTTTGACAAGGAACCACATAATAATGAACTTCAAGCTTCATGAGGAAAGCAATGCTTTGTATGCTTGAAACTCATGAAAAAATAGGATGACTCCTATTGGGATTGTAAAATTTTGCAAAATTGTAAGTGCCCATGAGGAAAAAATTTATTTGCACACTCAGAAATGCCCTTGAAAAATCTGTTCCAGTGACCTACTTTGGAGGGTCATAATTCAGAGCCCATCTTCTTTCATGCCAAATCCCTTTGTGAGTGTATTCATTTCTCATATGTGATTATGTATTTTTTATTTCATCTTCTTGTGATGAGTTTTGATAGAGTTTTGAAATGACAAGTTGGAGGGTTCTAGGACTATTTTGCTACTTGCATACTCTCAGGCCTACAAAGTGGCCTCCTATTTAGATTGATATTTCATATTGATATTTCATAGCTGGACGACCTTCATGGAAAATTGATTGGTGCTCTGTATTCCCCTCATATTCATATGCTCCTTGGTCTAGTTTTAGAGTTTCAAGATCATATTTGATATTTTTTCTAGGTCAAAAGCAAATGCAGTTTGTTCTGTTTTTACATCTACATTTCCAGAATGTTTCAAGGAGGTCAAATTTGACCCTTAATATTTGGTGAAGGAAATGGATTGGCGAAGAATCCTCTTACACACATACTTAATGGACCTAAATGATATATTGTTTCTAGTGGCAGTTTCCTAGAAGAAGATTTGGTATTTTTCAGGATGATGACTTGGTGAGTTTTAATTGGCTTTTGATAGGTGCAGTTGTAGAGAAGTTTGAGTGAGCCACATTGGAATTGAATATCTTGCACCTCAAGATATTTTTTTCCAAGCCATGTGTTGCATTGAGTTCTTGGGCCAAGTGTTTACATGAATGTGCATTTTCATGACTTTAGGAGGTTGTTTGACTAGTTTTCTAGGGCAATTCTAGAGGCCACTTGACCTGTCTTGACTACTATGCAAGGTGCCTAAAAATGGATTCTGATGATTGTCTAGTTCAAAATTTTCATGCCAGATGCATATAGAGGCAACCTTAGATCAATTCAAGATAAAAACTTGTTTCAAAACTATGAACACTAAACCTGTACTTGGTTAAACTTTGACAAGAAATTTTGTGAAGTGTCCTGTTTCTTTGTGAAGTGTCCCAAAAGGGGAATAAAGTGTCTAGGACCCTTAGAAAAGTACCCTAGAGAAACTTTAGCACACTTTTTGATTGTTTATGTATATATTTAGGATACAATTTATGTAGTTGGTGTTAATGTTGCCAAAGGATTCTCCTTGTTTTTCTCAATGTTTAAAAAATATTTGGGTCAAGGTCGGCTTTGAGTGTGCACACTTTGTTGTTGTAGACATACTTCATTACACGATGAAGAGTAGAAGGAACCCCATTCATTGCATGAAGCCACAGTCTACCTAAAAGGATATTGTATGAAACATCGTGAGGCATAACATGGATCTTCAAATAAATATTTACTTTAGTTCCTATAATACAATTAGTACCAATGCATTTTCATTTTTCTAATCCTTCTATGAAAAAAAATGTTGTAGAATGTAAAATGTCAAAGGAAAGCAATTACTTTTGCAACCTCTCAATACAAAAAAGATATTGTGGAAAAACTATAGCATTTCCAACACAATCTATAACATTTCAACAATTTGTGAAAAAACTATACATTTGAAAAGAACATCACGATGAAAAAACATTATTATATGGAAAAAAATAAAACTTATTTAGAATCTTTTAAAAATAGAATATTTTTAAATTTTTTTTACAATATATTTAATTTAATTATCTTAAATATCATAAAAATGATAAAACTAAATTAGAATCTTTTGAAAATAGAATTATTATCGTTTCTTCTAATTTCATTAATTTTTCAATATATATGTAGAAGATATTTACTTGATTTTTTTAAAAGGTGCAATGCACTCAAATTATTAGGTAAACGCTTTTTGACCGAGCTATGAACCAAAAGTACAAAACCACAAGAGACAACCAAACTCGGTGGAGCACAAAGCAACAAGAAGGCACAAGCCCTGCAAGTACCTTTCTAACTGTTTAGGGTTTGAACTCGCTATCGCCACTACAACTACAAGGACTTGAGACCATCAACCAATGCCTCTTATCGACAAGATATTTATATGATTAATGGCAATAAGAATTTTTAATTTATTTGAAGAAACATTATCTACATTTGATTTGTAAGCCAAAAAAACATGTTTATCAATATTCTACTTGCTTATTTACATAATTTTATTAATGATAAAAAATTTTAATTTTTCATATTATGTATGATTTAATAAAATAGATAAAAAATATTTTAATATAGAATATGTTATATAAATTTTTCATAAATTAAATATTATTTTTATGATTTCTTTTCTTAAAAACATCAAATGAAAAGGCATTAAATAACGAAACCATCATGTACCATATACACATATATGGTAACCATCAAAATTATAGGCCCACATATATTCATTCATTTAATGTGATTTTTTTTATCTTGATCAATATTTTAATATTTCATGCAATTTCAAATATTTATAATTGATTTTAATCATTAATATTAACAATTGAAAAAAATTATTTCCTCAAATAATTTTTGATAAATTGATTTAAAAGTATTTATGATAAAATGCTTGAAAAGTTACAAGAGAATAGTAATAGTTGATTGATTAATGTTTAAGTTGAAATATGATTCTATAATGTTATTCAAATTGATATTGATTGATTAGTTAATATGTAATATGTTCTTTAAATGAATAGTTGGATTATAAGTTTTGGGATGAGTAATAGGATTAGATATTTTTGTGTGTTAAATAAAAATAGTGAAGAGAAAAAAAAAGTTTTCAATGGTTTTGTATAGATTGTAATGGTGAAAATTGTGTATTTATGTTTTTTATATTTAAAGTGTTTTATTAAACTATTTTAAATGTTATAATAAGTTTATAAGTGTATTTTTGAATGAATTTATTTTATAGTGTAATATTTTATTTCAATCTTATCATTATTTATTATAAAAACTTGGTCTTAATCTTAGATTATTCGTTTGTCCTCTTAGATCAAATATGAAGGTGTGGACTTGACCTAGGTCATTTATGTTGTTGTAGATTTAAACCTTAAAAAAATAAAAGCTAACTTTAAAATAAATTTTGACAACTCCCTCCTATTAGCCATTGTAAGCTAACATAGTGTATGTTTGTGTTGATTTATGTGTTTGGTTGTTAAATTTAAATTTATTCATTTAAATATTTGTAAATCATTTGGAAGCATATCTAGGAGTTATGCAAGAACTCATCAAATAAAATTTATGAGAGCATCATAATAGGACATTAGAGAACTATATCAACAATCATCATCCTAAGTGAATTGCATGCTTGTTTGTTGTCTTTGAAACCATTGATAAGAGTGGTAAAATTAATCCACCTAGAGGTATAACTAAGGAGAGCATGACCCTTGGAATTTAGAAAATTCTTAAAGGTGTGCCCAAATATTACCAATCCTTACATCAATTTAAATATCAAACTTGACTAAGGTGAAAAAATTACAATAGTTAGCAATCTACCATATTAGTCTCATGAGTTACAATTTATACGTGTAATAGTTCCATGCCTAAACTCACAAAGATCAAATTTGCATGAATGTTGTGAACTAGGGTGAAACATAGTTAGGGTAAAACCCCTCTCCAAAAGAGAGAAAAGATACAATCAAGTGATGAAAGATGGAGGACTACATGATAATCTTGTTGAGTTACAACTCATATGGACTAACTAGGACTCAAAACTAGGACCTTCCATTTGTTGTTGGAGTGCTCTACCAACTAAGCTACTAACCCCTCTTTGGCCATCCCATTGTTAGTTCGATTGTGGCTTATTTTCAACACCCCCCTTAAGCCACACTATTGTTGCTTGTGGCTTATAACTTGGATTTGATACCACTTGTTGAGCTATAACTCATATGAATTGGCTAGAGCTCAAACCTAGGACCTTCCATTTGATGTTGGGGTGCTCTACCACTTGAGCTATTGATCCCTCTTTTACAACTCCATTGTCAACACTTGAGTATTGCTTATTTACAATAGATAGTTTGTTGGAATTCCAAGAGACAAATTCATTTGCATAAGCATTAAAAAATTAATTGTGCAACGAATTCTAGAAATTCTAACTTCACTTCCTAATTTCTTAAAATATAGTCAAGAATTATATTTAATTCTATTTAATTCATGTATTTAATTGAAATATTTATCGTTTCTAGTGCCAACGCATTTACCTAAGGTTAGATTTGTTTTTTTATTAGGGGTAAACAGGTTTTGATGGGACCCAAAACCAAGTACATAATGATTTTGAAGGGAACAATCAAACTATTAAAGAAAAAAGAGCTACAAAAAAGATAAAACACAATCCAAAAATAGCCCAACAACATCCTCTCAAAGATAGACATGACCACACAAGCCGCATCAAACAAACAAGCAAAGGCCCGAAACCCTTTTACAACCTAGTTTTAACCGGGACCAAAAGCCATTAGATACACAAAGAACCCACTTGCATCTACTAGACATCAGTAAACCAACTGCTCATGGATGAAAACACTAAGCTAAGAAAGATAACTTGCTTAATGGTGTAAGAAACTATCAAACCCCTAAGTAAAAATGTCAATAAATCTAAAAACCCCACCTTAATAGGCGAGATGGAGAGCACAACGAACCACTTGATACAAAACTACTATTCGAATCAGGAAACCAACTTTGAATCCACCTCAACAGGAGGGAGATCTCCCTCATTAGAGAGAATGACATGACAACCAAGTCCACTACCACCTAAAGACTCCAACATCCTCAACCTCCACCTCCATAGGAGAAGCATCCACCTTAGTAGGATCAACAACTAAGGAAGCTAGAGACAATCAACTTCTAGCTCCACCTCCATAGGAGCTGAATCCACCTCCATAGAAGTTGAATCCACCTCCATAGGATCCAAGAAGAAAATAAACACAAAAATAGAACAAGCAACCATGCCACCCTTTGGTAAAACATGGCAAGAGGCCATCGCCAACAAATAAAAAGCCTCAAAGGAAAACCACTAAACTTGAGGGGCTTAGCCCGCTGGGACATAGAAAGAAACTTAGAATACCACCCAGCTTGCAGCAAAATTTAAGGAGAAGCCACATAACCCAAATCATCCATGGACAATTCCGGCAGCAAAAACTTAAATGAACCACTATGCTTCAACACAAGGGTAGCAAAAACAAACTCCAACTCTAAGAATAACTGGGCTTTGAGATTTAGGTCTTTGGAAACAACCTATCTGAGAAAAAATAAATAGAGGAAAAAAGATAATGCAAGTCACAGGGGAATCTAAAGAGAAGAGCCATGTGAGGGAGACTAGAAAATAGAGAGAAGGGTAGGAGTGCAAAACCATGAAGCACACCATCCAAACCAACAAGATCTGAAAGAATGCAAACTCCTACCACATACAATCCCATCACAGTCCACCCCCAAACCATGCCCAACACCAAGAAAACCACTGAGAAATCCAAAGTCAAAGCAAGCAAAGGATACAAGCCACAAGAGCATCCAAAAAGAAAAGCCAAGTGAGGGAGATGGGAAAATGGAGAGAAGGGTAGGAGTGCAAACCCATGAAGAAAACTAGATCCTCAACCCAACAAGGTTTGAAAGAATGAAAAATCCTACCACAAACAACCCCATCATAGTTCACCCACAAGCTACACTCAAGAGCCACAATAGAAGAAAGCCCATAAAATAGAGGAAGGCCTGAACAAAAGAAGGAACCACATGAGCAGAAGCTTGCAACAACCAAATCCCTCACTTGTGACCACAACAAACATCATTTTCTTTTGAATTTATCAAAAACCCTGATGGAGAAGGCCAATCAACCAACATTTTCTTCAGAATCTGCTTCTCCTTCCTCAATAGATTTCGAAAGGCTTCTCCCTCTCCTAATCCTGCCATGCCTCTCCATCCACTCAGAGATAGATAGGATACCAAAGGATCCCAAGAGGAGAGTCTTAGAAATAGCAGTGCAACCTCCCAAAGAAGCATCCATGCCCAGGGAAAAGAGGAAAGGAGGCA